>VIAB01019462.1:21133-34604 GCA_009801035.1 Oophaga pumilio | reverse complement strand
AGTAAGAGTTTTTGCAGAGTCGAAAGTAAGAAAAGGCATCACTAAAAGCATCACTTGCGCCATTCGGTCCTGCATACTAGCAACGTTCTCTGCTACGCTTTTAAGGGGAGCAGGTTCATGTTCTCACATCTCTTTGGCTATGTCCAGAAAACCCCTACCATGTCTGTCTTACTATAACTCAACTGGTGAGAACCCTATTGAAGACTTCAGTACCTCTCAGACAGCAAACATTAAATAGGATAAGCTTGAACAAAAGTCAGTGACTAATAGAATGAAATTGAATAGGCTGAAATGCAAGATTCTACATCTGGGCAATAAAAATGAAAATGACATATACAGAATGGGAGTAATAAAACTAAGCAACAGCACGTGTGAAAAAGACTTGGGTATACTAATAAATCACAGACTGCACGAGTGAACAGTGTGATGCAGCAGCAAAAAATGTAAACACAGTTCTAGGATGTATTAGGAGAAGAATAGAGTCTATATTACGTGAAATAATTATCCCCCTCTACTCTACCTTGGTCAGGCCTTATCTGGAATACTGTGTCCAGTTCTGGGCCCGATATTTTAAAAGAGACATTGAAAAACTGGAGTAAGTTCAGAGAAGAGCTACTAGGATGGTTAGTGGACTGCAATGTATGTCGTACGAGGAACGGTTAAAGGATCTGGGAGTGTTTAGCTTGCAAAAAAGAAGACTAATAAGAGACTTAATAGCTGTTTACAAATATCTGAAGGGATTTCACAGTGTAGAGGGATCATCCTTATTCTCATTCACTCATTAAAACATGAGAAGCAATGGAATGAAACTGAAAGGGAGAAAATTCAGATTAGATATGAGAATAAAACATTTTTAACAGTGAGGTTGATCAATGAGTGGAACAAGCTGCCATAAGATGAGTTCTTCTTTAATGGAAGTTTTCAAGCAGAGTCTGGACAGACATCTTTCTGAAATGGTTTATTTGATACTGCATTGAGCAGGGGGTTGGACATGATGAACCTGGAGGTCTCTTACAACTCCAATATTCTATGATTGTATGAAATAGGGCAGTAACAAGTCCCAAACCCTCCCAATCTGGGAGACCACTTTTTTTTAGCATAGATTTCAGAGTTCTGTTAAATCTTTCAACTAGACCATAGGTCTGTGGATCGTACACCGAAATAAGCAATTGTTTAATCCAGAGAAACTTGCACAGTTTTTTTGTCTCCTTGGACACAAAAGGAGTTCCCGAATCCACAAGTATATTTTTAGGGAACCTGAGGTGGCAGAACATGGCAAATAGCTCCCTAGCAATAAGTTTAGCCAAGGTGTGATGAAACAGAATTAACACTAGGTAGTGAGTGGCATAGTCTACTACCACTAATATGTTTTGATGGCCACCGGAGGATTACACTCATGGCCCTACCATATCCATGGCAATCCACTCAAAGGGTACCTCTATAATACGCAGATGTACCAATGGAGTAGGGAAACTTGAGATGGGTATGGTTAGCTGACACTCTGGGCAGGACTCAGAAAACCTATGCACCTCGGCATAAATCCCAGGCCAAAATATCCACTGCAGAATCCGCTGTTGCATCTTTTTAACTCCTTGGTGACCACCCATCACGTGTTTGTGGGCCATCTTGAGCACTGATCGTCAGTATGACTGGAGCACTACCAACTGTTCCACTACTTTGTCCTGGATTTTGTCCATCCGATACAACAACTCCTTGTGGACTGCCATAGGTGGAAAAACTGCCTATTCTCCATGTTGCTGAGCCACCCCATTTATCTCTATTACCCTGTCTCGTGCCCGGGTCAGTGTGGGATTCTGAAGCTGAGCTGTCCCAATCATTCCCCGGGATACTTCCCACTCTGGGATTGTTAGGATCTCCTCGACCTTTCCAGCCAACACCTCTAGGGGAAACCTATTGTGCTTAAACTCTTTCCCTATGAGGGTGACCCCTCAGCAGGTATCCCTGACTCGGGATCTTTGGCTTCTGAACTTGAACAGACCTTTCTCCAGGGAGGGTTAATTTTACTCTCCCAGAAGGACCAGAGCAGGGACAAGCCTCTTCCCAGCACAGTCCCGTAAAGAAGGGTCTTTACTGGGTCTTTACTACTTCTACCCCATGTTTAACCTCCCCACATGGAATAGAAAAGGTAACTGACATTGGATACTCCCAGAGTTCGCCGTGTATACAAACGACTCAGACTTTCCCCCCAGTGGGGTCTAACCTGGATGTCAATGGATATCAATGACCCATGGGTGAGTGTCACTAGGCTCATTGAGTCCAAGACAGCCTCAGCCCGGTGTAGATCGATATGCACCTGGCACAGATGGATTTCACCAGCTGGACCGACAATGTCCATGGTGTAGACAGTCTAGGCATACATCGATTCCAGGCAAAATGACATGAGTTCAGCTGTCAGGGGCAGTTGGCAGCCATATGTCCTGTCCCTTGGCATTGCCAGCACCTGATAGCGGTGGCACCGCTAGTCCATGAGACCTGTTAAAGGGAAACTGATTTCCCACCACCCTGACTCTGGAGTATCCACTCAATATGGGCTTGGTCCTGACTGACCCCAGCAGAGGGTCAGGTCCCTTTTCCAGGATCCTGGGCTTGCAGGGGACGGCGTGATAACCACAGTGGGGCAAAGTCCCGTACAAAATCCTGGGTGGCCACATAGTGCTCAATCAGCCTAGACATCTGATCTAGGTTGACTAGGTCCACTTAGCCCACCAATCGCTGTATGGCTACTGGCAAATTTTGCACCAACCAGTCGACTTCTTCCCTACTGGGAGCCTCTCCGTTGAGATCGAAGTAAGCCTTCTGGGCATCTCCCTCCATGAACAGGGACACCACTTCAGCCCACTTGGAAATTGATGAGCTCTTCTGCTACACTGTGCATTCAAACATGATGATGAAAGCTTCCATGTCGTTTTCCAGACTCATCTTGCTCAGTACTGACCTAACTTTGTCTCTGGCCTCGGGACGAACCAGGGTCAGCAGTGGGGTTGTCTTTCACAGGGCCACAATCTGTTGCAGAATCAGGTTTTTAGTCTATTTCTGCTGCAATAGTTGCTACTATTGCTGCTGAAACTGCAGCTGCTATTGTTACTACTCCTGCTGTTGCCACTGCAACTGCTGGTGCTGCTCTTGGGTGAGGACCAACTGATATAGTATTTCCTCCATCTTGTCGGCAGTCATAAGCTGTAGCATTGCAGGCTTGACTACCAACATGCAGTTTTGTTTGGAGCATGCCTTAGTTCACACTGTTCGCTTTGTCTACCATATGTAAAGCAGTGACTTTCACAACAGTACGGTAATGAGGCAGTGACTCAAGATAGTTCAACTCAAACTTCTATATTTTAGCAACTTATGAAAACAAACTCAAATGATATCCTCCGCTTCGCAGCCAGATTATCCACAGCAGTCCATATCAATCTATTGCCGTGGGTGACTGCACCACCGTGTAACCTGTGGGTGCAGCAATGGCTTTCTGCTCTTTGTCTCTGGCTTGTGTTCATTCTTACACAGATTGGACTTACACAGAGCTCCTGCTCTGATGCAAACCAAAAACTGACACACCCAAACATTAACTGAAGTTAAAATGGGAATTGTGGACATGAGCAGCTCTCAAAACCAAAAGTGGAGGGAGAGATCCGTCCCACTACCATCCTACATATTGTTCCAAAAATAAATGTCTATATCAGGTTTTTCTAAATCTGACCTGGTGAAATTGTTTAACCAAGTCCACACTCTCGTTTACTTTGCATTGTAATCATAATTGCTGCAATTACTACGCTCCAGTAGGTTCAGTATGTGTCTATGCACATCCTGGGGGATATGTAATGACCCTTGTATAAGATCCCCTTACTACTTCACAATATATTTAACTTTTTTATGTTTTTTACTATTAAATGCAAGGGCTGGTTAAAGGGTGTTATGGATACATTTTCTAGCTACTGTACATTTAGATGTCATTGAGAAAGTCATTTTTTTCTACCAAGCCTATACAATTTTAAATGTATGCAGATAAAATCAGTAAATCTATGCACTAGATCTTATGAATAGCTTTGCTCAGCAGTGTCTTCTCCTTATACAGTTTAATCTGCTATTTTTATAGCTTTCCTTACAGGCAAATGCCTATGAATAGATGTATGACATGTATTTGTGCTGCATAAACTGGAGTGTTTTACAAAGGGAGCTAGTATCCTCACAAGAAAAAAGATGACAGTTTTAGTAGCAAGAAATGAAGAATACAGCGATGTGAAAGTATCAAAGTGTAGTAGGATCCGTATATTTTTAATACAGATGCTACTGCAGGATTTGGAACAAGAAACACTTTGTTATAGAAAATTACTGACAAATGCTGTTTGCTGTTAGTTATTGCATCTACCTCTAAAAATCAAAACCAAGGACCATTTTCATTGGATACAGTTAAAATACAATCGTACATTTAGCAAGTGAGTGTAGATTATCGCTCTTTTTATTCCAAATTAGACAATTAATTCTGTGCTTGCGGTTCTGGGTGCTTCTTGATGGTCTGGTGAAACACATTAATTACAAAGATAAATATACTCTTACACACAGAAAAGTGCTTCTAGGACTGATATGCCAGTAAGGAAAAAAAAAGAGGATGTTTTATTCATTTATTAATAAGAGATATTTAGAAATAATGACGATTGGTTGCATGAGCAAATTTCATCAGCAATACTGAATCTGGATAATTTAAAGGCTGTCCATCTCTGTATATAATTGTATTTACTGCTCCAATTCTTGTAAGATGATACATGATGTAAATTTGTAAATAATAATGATGATGATAATAAAAAATATATTATGTCCAATTGATTTTTTACAGCTCCTATAGAGACCTACAGTGAATTAATTATATTCAGAATTGCATCAGATTCAGAATGAGGAATAAATGTTTTCACTCTGAGCCATGTCAATATCCCGAAACATTTATATATATGCAAAAACTGTGTTTCTCTCAGTCATATTTATATAGCTGCATATTTACTAAACATCATATTTGTAATGTCAGACACAGCATTAGTTAAAGTAAATTTCTATGTATACATAGTTTTGTGACCTTGAATGAAGCAGTAGTGACCTAAAAATAATACTTGTTTTACATTGTAAAATTAGAGAAATGGAAAATGATCCACTATAAGAATAACATTTATGTTACTAAATGAATAAAATTGAATACCTTAATTAGAATAATTTAAGATTTTTTTTATCCCACGCCTTTAATTAAAGGGTGCCTGTCAGCACAAGTTTACATTTCAAACTAACCACATAGCCTTGTAGGGTATGGAGAAACAATAAAAAATATAAATAATTTGCTTTACTTTTTAGATCCTTTCTTCAACTGCTCCAAAAAAAAGAACTTTTTTTTACAAAATGCAAATTAGAATGCTCAGTGTTAAATGCTTCCGTGCACTGAATCACCAACTTATTTGGCCTTCGCCTCCTTAACTGTTGATTGACAGCACTCTCCAGAGCCAGCACAGTCTTAATGTTGCCATTGGGGTACAGTTGTGCAATGAGTGATGTCAGCAGAGAGGAGAGAGTAATTTGTGCAAAAAATCCTGCACAGGAACAGTACACAAATTGCACTCTTATTGTCACACAAATTCAAGGGGTAGCTGTAAACTGATTGATGTCAGCAGAGAGGAGAGAGTGATGTGCACAATTGCTCTTTCATAATATCAGTGCACGCATGCTGGAGGCTTATCTTGATAAAATTTCAAGATGGAGTTATATAACAAAGGTTGATCTTCAGAGAAGTCTGGGGTCTATGTGTTTAGCAAGTATTATCAGCAGACAAAAGTGATTTGTGCGCTACTGCACAAGAATGCATTCCTGTAGCTTACGTTCAAAGTATAAAACAGAGAAAGAACTTATCAGTACAGCTGCATCTCAGGATTTGATGTGAAGGTGTAGGATCTCATATCTGTCTCTTAATTGAGGTCTGTCAAATATCTCTCTAGACATTATATGCATGTTGTAGAAATTAAGGATTGGAGATAGTATGAAGTTGAATGCTATCTCGGCTCCTTATTTTTCATTAAGAGCGCTTGCTCTGAACAACCCAGTATTGACAAAAAATATGGAAGGAAGGCAACAAGTTACAGTACTAAATAAATAGATGGAATGGTGCATAGAGGCATTTTGAATTTTATATAATTTGAAAATAAAACAATAACACTTTATTCCTTAACCCCTTCACCCACCAAGCCTGTTTTCATCTTCAAGAACAGACCAAAAAAGGAAAATTAGAAAAATGTTTAAAATTTCACAATTTTCAAACTTTTAATTTTGATGCCCACAAACCAGAGAGCTATGATACAAAAAAGGTAATAAATAACATTTCCCACATCTCTACTTTACACCAGCACAATTTTTGAAACATTTTTTTTTTTGCTAGGAAATTAGAAAGGTTAAAAGCTGACCAGCGATTTCTCATTTTTTCCAACAAAATTTGCAAAACTATTTTTTTAGGGGACACATCACATTGGAAGTGATTTTTCAAGCCAATAAGACAGAAAATGTATAATATAAACCCAGCACTCAACTTATGGGTGCAAGAAGTGAATTTTAATGAAGTCCAGGTTTGTAGTACAAAAATCAAAGCGTTTTGGTTGCTTTGACCTTCATCAGTTATACAAAAAATAAATAAAATGTGCAAAACCAAATATAATAAAATAATAAAACAACTAAAGTATTTACAAAAGGTGGTCACACAATGAGCATGATTCAAAAGCATGGAAGACCTCAAAGAGAAAATGCACAATCAAAGGCAAATGAGAAACAGCTATATAGCTTAATGGAGAATCATAGAATCATAGAATGGTAGAGTTGGAAGGGACCTCCTGGGCCATCTGGTCCAACCCCCTGCTCAAAGCAGGATTCACCAAATCATCCCAGACAGATGTCTGTCCAGCCTCTGTTTGAAGACTTCCACTGAAGGAGAACTCACCATTTCTCATGGCAGCCTGTTCCACTTATTGATCACTCTAACTGTCAAAAAGTTTTTTCTAATATCTAATCTATCTCCTCCCACTCAGTTTCGTCCCATTGCTTCTAGTTTTTCCTTGTGCAAATGAGAATAAAGATGATCCTTCTACAATGTGACAGCCCTTGAGATATTTGTAGACAGCTATTAAGTCTCCTCTCAGTCTTCTTTTTTGCAAGCTAAACATTCCCAAATCCTGTAACCGTTCCTCATAGGACATGGTTTGCAGACCGGTCACCATTCTGGTCTCTCTTCTCTGAACTTGCTCCAGTTTGTTGATGTCTTTCTTAAAATGTGGTGCCCAAAACTGGACACAGTATTCCAGATGAGGTCTGACCAAAGAGGAATAGTGGGTAATAATGACTTCACGTGATCTAGACTGTATACTTCTGTTAATACATCCCAGAATTGTATTTGCCTTTTTTGCTGCTGCATTACACTGTTGACTCATGTTCAGTCTGTGATCTATTAGTAAACCCAAGTCTTCCCATCAGAGATCATAGCGAAGCTGTATTGGGAAGACCAGAGCAGAGAGTGTGAAAAACCTTATTAAGGAAATATGTGTGCAGGGAGCCAAAACTTAAAATAAAATAATAGCATACCAGACTATTTGTGCTGCATGTTATTCTGAGAAAAGTATGAATGTAGACACATTTCTCATGTGAAAACTGGGTTTTAAAGAATTGTTGGCAACAGTGGACTTGCTCACTGTTAAAGGTTTATGTAGACCTACCACAATATGATGCTGTGGAATGAAACTGATGTTCAAGATAGTTTACCGGCTGCAACAAAAAAACGCTGAGTAAGTCTATTGATGAAGTTAATGTATGTGTGCCGTTAAGTAGGAAATATATAGTCACTAATTACATTAGATCTGTGCAGGGGACGTCACACCGCTCGACTCTGTAAGTTCATAAGCTAGAGTGGAGTTCATGAAAGTAGTGGGTGGGACCAGGGGGCACACATTAGCCAATGGTTGTCATCAGGGAATGTCATGTGACCGGAATATAATGGCTATGGTTCCAAGAGAGGAAAGTTTGTGTTTCAAGCTGTTAACCCTTGTGTTTCAAGCTGTTAACCCTTGTGTATACCTGAGAAACGATGTTAGGCAGCGGTAAACTGTAAAGAGGATGATAGCTATCTACATAATAAATGCTCCTATTTGTGTGGGTGACTTATTGTATGGATAAGGACCGGGAAAAATGTATACTGAGCGTATACCTTTGTACAAGGTAATTGCCCCATGAACGCAGGTATTAAAAGAATAAACAATATTTATCAGAGATAGATCCAGAGAAAATCCAGGTATTATTCAGGGAAGTATGAGAGTGTTTGTGGTAAATCAAAAGAGAATCCAGAGAAGGGGTTACGAAGTCAGATGCATTCAATATAAATGGCTCTAGAGGAAACAGAGAAAAGGAACATGAGTATCATAAAGTAAAAATCTTTTGCAGATCACATGTTTAATCACATTGGTAGACTAGCTAACAGAAAAATAGTCAAATATCACTGTGGTAAACTAAATAAAGGACATTAAATCATATTCTTTATTTAGACTCTTTGGTGCCAGGGTGTCCAAAGTGTGTATCCAGTATGCCTCGCGCTTCTTAAGCCTGCCAATTCTATCCCCCCTCGTCTTAGTGGTGGAACTTGCTCATTGACTTGGTATTTGAGCTGTGTAACTCTATGGCCGTGTGTGACAAAGTGATGTGGTATGGGTAAAAGGATGTTTTTGCAGCGTATTATCGATTTGTGTTTGGATATTCTATCCTTAATTGACTGGGTTGTCTCACCCACATACAAAAGTCCACAGGGGCACTTAATGACGTGTACCACAAAAGATGCATCACACGTAAAGATGTCATGGACCATGAAGCTTTTTTCAGTTTGAGGATGGTAAAACGTATTACCTTTCAAGACATTGTTGCATTGAGAGCAATGCAATCAAGGAAATGTACCTGTTTTGGGATTTTGTAGACGCCGTTGGCGTAGGGTTGGGTTGCTAGGCCCTATGTCTGCTTTTTTTAAAGAGTCTCTCAAGATAGGGGCCCGTCTAAAGCATGGAAGGAAGGGCTGACTAAATTCCGAAATCTCCGAATGTGCTGTAGCCAGTAGATGCCAATGTTTACTGATAGTTTTATGTAATATGTATGCAAAAGGATGAAAAGAATGAACAAAGGGGATCCGGTTAGCTTTTTTTGGCCCATGTAGTGGTTCGTGGTGTCATGGACTGGTTTAATATAGAGGCAGGGTAGCCCCTATCACTGAATTTTCTGGACATTTCATCCAATCATTGAGAACGTAGTACATTATTGGAAACGATACGTGTTACCCTTTGGAATTGGGACCTTGGGATGGAATTCTTCATGGCGGTAGGGTGAAAACTCTGGTAATGCATGAGACTATTTCGGTCTGTGGTCTTCGTATATAGGGCAGAAGACAGGATCTCTTCCTCATCTTTGACAACTATAGTGTCCAAAAAATTAATCCTAGTGGGATCGTGGGACATGGTGAAGGTAAGACCTGGCTAGGAGGCATTTAATACATGAAAGAACTCCTCAAGGGACTCCAATGTGCCACCCCATATGCAGAAAATGTCATCAATGTATATTTTCCAAAGGATGGTATTGTCCCGATACAGATGAAATTTATATATATTGCTCTCTTCAAAATCTGCCATGTAACAATTTGCGTACGGGGGTGCCACGTTCGAGCCCATTGCGGTCCCACGTGTCTGTAAGTAAAAGTTGTCCTGAAACAAAAAATAATTGGTAGTGAGTACAAGTGTGAGGAGTTCAGTACATAAATTGATTTCTTCTATGTCCATGCCTGTACTCATAAGGAGGCGATGCACAGACCCAATGCCTATGAGGGATGGACGTATACAGGACTTTTACATCAAATGAGACCAACACCGCACTTTCTGGAGTGCGACCAAGGACTCTGACAACCTTCAGGAAGGCTCCAGTATCCTGGAGGTAAGATTTAGACGTCTGAATAAGAGGAGTGAGAATCTTTTCAAGAAACCTAGAAATGGGAGATAGGATTGAGTCCGTAGAGGTGACTATGGGTCTACCTGGTGGATTTTCTAAATTCTTATGTACTTTTGGAAGGGTGTAAAATACAGGTATAACAGAGTTTTTTGGATAAAAAAATCACAGGTCTTGGCATCAAGGAAACCAAGGGCAGTGAATCTGTGTAGTATATCCTGGATTTTCGTACGAATGCTCTCAGTAGTGTCCCTCTGCAATTCAGAATAGATAGTGAAATCATTTAATTGTCTATTGATTTCAGATAGGTAGTCCGATTTATTCATGACCACTATGGATTTCCCTTATCCGCTGGTATTGATGATAATACTATTGTCGTCTAGTAGGGTTCTGAGTGCCTGACGGACTAATGGTGTGAGGTTAGAAGAATAGAACAGTTTACCCTTATCTATATTGTCACATAGACTACCAAAAGATTTCTATGCGAAATCTATAAAAGTCTCTACAGCATGCGAGCCATTAGGGGATCTAAAATGGCTTTTAGTCTGTAAGCCCAAGTTGGTTAATGACAGTAGTATAGAACTGTCACTTGTAGATGTCGCCACTGTGTCAGTTGTATTGGATGTAGAAAAGTAAACCTTCAACCTTAACTGCCGAAAAAATCTTTGCAGGTCCATTTCAACATCGAAAGTTCTGCATCTATATGTCGGGCATAATGAGAGACCTTTTTGCAGGACATTATACTCTGCTATACCAAAACGAGACGAAATGTTGATTACCAGGGGACATGTACCTTTGAAAGTTGAAACTTGTGAGATTCGAGGTAGGGACCTTGAACGTGAGTTAGAACACCACACTAATTTAGAATTGCACTGCGCCACACTCACCGAATACCTTAAGGTACAGAGAATTTCTGTTAGCTAGTACACCAATGTGATCAAACATGTGAACTGCAAAAGATTTTTACTTTATGATATTAATGCTCCTTTTCTCTTTTTCCTCTAGAGCGATTTATATTGAAGGCATCTGACTTCATGAGCCCTTCTCTGGATTCTCTTTTGATCTACCTCAAACACTCTCATACTTCCCTGAATAACACCGGGATTCTCTTTGGATCAAAGGGTTAACAGCTTGAAACACAAGCTTTTCTCTCTTGGTACCACAGCCATTATATTCCGGTCACATAACATAACATTCCAGATGACAACCATTGGCTAATGTGCGCCCCCTGGTCCCGCCCTCTGCTTTCATGAACTCCACTCTAGCTTATGGACACACAGAGATGAGCGATGGATGCCACGTCGAGGTGTAATGTTCCCCTGCACAGATATAAGATAATTAGTGACCATATATTTCCTACTTAACGGCACACATACATTAACTTCTTCAATAGACTTACTCAGCGTTTCTTTATTGCAGCCGGTAAACTATCCTGAACATCAGTTTCATTCCACAGCATCATATTGTGGTAGGTCTACATAAACCTTTAACACTGAGCCAGTCCACTGTTGTCAACAATTTTTTTAACCCTGTTTTCACATGAGAAATGTGTCTACATTTCCCTTTCAAGATAATGCGCTGTCATGCCTCAGGGAATGCTTCCCTTAAAGTGACATACTTTTCTCAGAATAACATGCGGCACAAATAGTCTGGCATGCTATTATTTTTTCTTTCAGTTTTGGCTCTCTGCACACATATTTCCTTAATAAGGTTTTTCACACTCTCTGCTCTAGTCTTCCCAATACAGCTTCGCTATGATCTCTCCATTAAGCTATAATTTGTTTCTCATTTGCCTTTGATTGTGCATTTTCTCTTTGAGGTCTTCCATGCTTTTGAATCATGCTCACTGTGTAACCACTTTTTGTAAATACTTTTGTTGTTTTATTATTTTCTTATAATTTGTTTTGCACATTTTATTTATTTTTTGTAGTAAATGATGAAGGTCAAAGTGACCGAAACGTTTTGATGTTTGTACTACAAACCTGGACTTCATTAAAATTCACTTCTTGCATCCATAAGTTTAGTGCTGGGTTTATATTATTCATTGTCTCACGGTTCAGGAACCTACCTAAGCTCCTATTACACTAGTGCTCACGGTGTTTCTTTATATATAAGACAGAAAATATCCAGACGTGACACTATTTTGAAAACTTCAGCCCTTAAAACCTCATTCAATAAGTTTATAAAACCCTTCAGATGCTTCTCATGAATTAATGCAAGGAAGGAAAAATTTAACATTTTACTTTTCTCACAATATTTTTAATATTTTATTTTTCAAGGGTAACAGGAGAAAATTGACCTCAAAATTTGTTGTGCAGTGTCTCCTGAGTATACCGATACCCAATATGTGGGCACAGTAGGGCTCGGAAGGGAAGCAGCGCCATGTGATTTTTTTAACGCAAAATTTGCTGGAATCATTAGAGGATGCCATGTAGTGTTTGAAAAGCCACTGATGTGCCTAAACAGTAGAAACCCCTCATAAGTGACAACATTTTGGAAACTATTCTCCTCAAGGAATGTATCTAGATGTGTGGTGAACACCTTGAACCTCCAGATTCTTCACAGAAATTTATAACATTAAGCTGTGAAAATAAAAAGTCACATTTTTCCCACAAAAAAGTTATTTTATACCCAAATTTTGCTTTTTCATAATAGTATCAGAAGAAATTGCACCATTCAATTTGTTGCGCAATTTATCATCAGTACACCTGTACCCCATATAGTGAGGAAAACTACTGATTGGGAGCAAGGCAGTGCTCGGAAGGGAAGGAGCGCCATTTTACTTTTTGAACACAATATTGTCAGGAATCAGTGGACACTATGTCGGGTTTGGAGAACCCCTGAAGTGCCTAAAAATTTAAACCTCCAACAAGTTATGCAATTTTGGAACCTAGACCCATCAAGGAATTTATCTAGATGTGTGGTGAGCACATTGAACCCCCAGGAGCTTCACAGAAGTCTATAAAGTTGAACTGTGAAGATGAAAAAATAAGTTTTTCCCACAAAAATGTAGGTTTTGTCCAAAATTGTTTATTTTCACAAGGATACCAGGAGCAAAATGGACCATACATTTTGTTGTGCAATTTCATATAAGTACACTGATTCCCTATATGTCATCAAAAACTACTTTTGAGGCACAGTGCAAAGCTCAAAATGGAAGAAGCGGCATATTAGAGTTCAGATTTTGCTGGATTGGTTTGAGGTTGCCATGTCACATTGGCAAAGCTCCTGAGGTGTCAAAACTGCAGAAACCCCCCATAAGTGATGTAATTTTACAAACTACACCTCTCAATGAATTTATCTAGGGGTGCAGTGAGCTAGTTGACACCACATGTGCTTCACAGAAATATATAACACTGGTCAGTAAAGAAAGAATAATTACATTTTTACAGCTAAAAAGTACATGTACATGTAATTTGGAACTACCGAATATACTCGTGTATAAGCCGAGATTTTCAG
Source organism: Oophaga pumilio (assembly GCA_009801035.1). NCBI lineage: Eukaryota > Metazoa > Chordata > Amphibia > Anura > Dendrobatidae > Oophaga > Oophaga pumilio. The sequence goes on along the minus strand of VIAB01019462.1, from coordinate 21,140 downwards.
CCCATTT
>VIAB01019460.1:12961-26075 GCA_009801035.1 Oophaga pumilio | reverse complement strand
CCCCCAAGTGCTTCACAGAAGTTTATAATGTACAGCCGTAAAAAGCAAAAATATCTTTTTTTTTTGACAGAAATGATTTTTTCACCCCAATATTTTATTTTTACAAGGGTAACAGATGAAATTGGACTCCAAAATTTGTTGTCAAATTTGTCTTGAGCATGCTGATACCCCATATGTGGGAGAAAGCTGCTGCATGGGCACAGGTAGGGGCTCAGAAGGGAAGTAGTAACGTTTTGGATTGCAGACTTTGATGGAATGGTCTGCGGGTGTCATATCACGTTTGGAGAGCCCCTGATGTGCCTAAACATTGGAAACCCCCCACAAATGACCCAATTTTGGAAACTAGACCACCCAAGGAACTTATCTAGATGTGTGGGGAGAACTTTGAACCCCCAAGTGCTTCACAGAAGTTTATAACGTAGAGCCATAAAAATAAAAAAATCATAATTTTTTTCAACAAAAATATTTTTGCCCCCAATTTTTTATTTTCCCAAGGGTAACAGTAGAAATTAGACACCAAGAGTTAATTTGCAATTTGTCCTAAGTACGCTGATACCCCATATGTAAACTACTGTTTGGGCGCATGGCAGAGCTCAGAAAGGGAAGGAACACTGCTTGACTTTTTCCAACGCAGAATTGACTGGAATTGAGATCAGATGCCATGTCACATTTGGAGAGCCCCTGATGTGTCTAAACAGTGGAAACGCCCCAATTCTAACTCCAACCCTAACCCCAACTCACCCCTAAACCTAATCCCAACCTTAATCATAACCCTAACCACAAACATAACCCTAACACACCACTAACCCTAATCCCAACCCTAACCCTAACCCTAACTTTAGCCCCAACCCTAACACTATCCCTATTGGGAAAATGGAAATAAATACATTTTTAAAATTTTATTATTTCTCCCTAACTAAGGGGTGATAAAGGGGGCTTTGATTTACTATTTATATCGGGTTTTTATGTTTGGTAGCTGTCACACGCTAAAAGACGCTTTTTATTGCAAAAAATAGTTTTTGCATCACCATATTTTGTGAGCTATAATTTTTGCATATTTTGGCCCACAGAGTCATGTGAGGTCTTATTTTTTGCAAGACGAGTTGACATTTTTATTGGTACCATTTTTGGGCACGTGACATTTTTTGATCGCTTTTTATTACATTTTTTGGGAGGTTAGAATGAACAAAAATCAGCAATTCATGATTTTCTTTTGGGGGGGCGTTTAAACCGTTCTGCGTGTGGTAAAATTGATAATGCATTTTTATTCTTCTGGTCAGTACTATTACAGTACGATTACAGCAATACCTCATTTGTATCAATTTTTTATGTTTTGGCAAAAAACAATTTCATATAAAAAATAATTATTTTTGCATCGTTTTACGTTTTATTCTGCGAGCTATAACTTTTTAATTTTTTCGCTGATGATGCTGTGTGGCAGCATGTTTTTTGCGGGACAAGATGAAGTTTTCAGCGGTACCATTTTTGTTTATATCAGTATTTTTGATTGCGTGTTATTCCACTTTTTGTTCGGCGGTATGATAAAGCACTGTTCTTTGCTTTGTTTTTATTTTTTGAGAGGTTCACTAAAAGGGTTAACTAGTGGGACAGTTTTATAGGGCGGGTCGTTATGGATGCTACAATACCAAATATGTGTACTTTCATTGTTTGTTTGTTTTTATTTACATGAAGAAATGAATTTATTGGGGAATTTTTTTTTCTTCTTTATATGGGAATTTTTTTTACACATGTGATTTTTATTTTTTTAACTTTTTTTCTTTGTCCCAGGGTGGGAGATCACTGTATAATGTCAGATCGCTGGTCTGACAGTGTGCACAACACTCTGTCGGACCAGTGATGTGACAGGCAGTGCTGCAGGCTTCTCAGCACCTGCTCTCAGCAGGCCCTAAGAAAGTCACCTCCCTTCAGGACCCGGAAGGACCCCACGGCCATCTTGGATCTAGGGTCCTGCACGGAGGAGGGTCCCTCGGAACAGCGAGACACATTGCGCTGTTCTGAGGGTCTCAAGGAAGCACCCAGTGAACCCCCTCCCTGCGCGATGCTTCCCTATACCGCTGGAACACTACGATCATGATTGATCGCAGTGTGCCAGGGGTTAATGTGCCGGGAGCGGTCCGCGACCACTCCTGGCACATAGTGCCGTATGTCAGCTGTGATAATCAGCTGACACCTGGCCTCGATCAGCCGCACTCCCCCCGGGAGCATGTCCGATTGCATGGGACGTACTATCCCATCCATGGTCATACTGGCCCAGGTCACCTGGAGGGGATAGTATGTCCGATGGCAGAAAGGGGTTAATAATCTGTGAAAGGGGCCATTAGCCCTAAATGTTCCGAGGCTAATAATAACAGCTCACAGATGTTTGCTTAGCCTTTACTAGTTCTTTTACAAACTGCTGGTTATCAAATATACACCATATTTTTCATTTTATAATTTATTTCATACATGCTAGACATATGCCCGCCACTGACTACAGCTATCATCAGTGCCACCTGCTCTCGCTAATCGCAGGGAGACCAGGCAGCAATGATGACAGTTTTAGTTAGTGAGAAACACACATGCCAACCACTGACTAATGCTATCATCAGAGTCGCCTGCTGTTGCTGATCACAGAGAGACCAGGTGACAATGATGAAAGTTGCCGTCAGCACCAAGCGCCTGAGAACAGCATTAACTGAACGGCTTTTCCAAGGCACTATTGTGTGTTACACTGATGACACATGGCTGTCATCGGTGTGTCATCACTGTGCGGCACATATTTTGCCATGGTGCAGGTTAAAAACGGACATGTCTGGGGGGGTTTCACATGGACACACAGTCATTGTTAAAAACCTGACATGTGTGCACCACTATTGGATACAATGGGTGTGTGTGTGTTTTTATTTGCTGTCCTTAAAAATCGCACCGCGTACGGACATGAAAAATGTACGTGTGAAGGAGGCCTTCCTGTAAGACAAACCCAATAGTAATTTTCAATTTATATCTTCTAGATATCAACTAATAAAAATCAGTTTTTGTTTTTAAACCGTGTTTCAACAGGGAACCATCAGATGAAACGTGAGAATTTTAAAGACAATTGTTATTAACAGTTTAATTACTTCACCCTCAGGCGATTTTCCATTTTTTATTTTTTGTTTTATTCCTCCCCTTTTTCCCAGAGCCATAACTTTATATTTTTCTGTCAATATGAGGCTTTTTTTTTGAGGCTTGTGTTGTACTTTTGAATGATATCATTAATTTTACCATGTTGCTTAGTGGAAAATAGGAACAAAAGAAAAGTACAATTCCACAATAGTTTTTTTGCTTACCATGTTCAATAAATACTAAAACTGACCAGCCAATATGATTCTCCAGGTCAATACGAGCGTTCATATACCAAACATGTACAGATGGTGAAAAAAAAAAATCTGACATTTGTAAGAAAAAAAAAATAAGCTTATATTGCTGTTTTCCGAGACCCATAGCATCTCCATTTTTCAGGATCTGGGGCTGGGTGATGGCTCTTTTTTGCTCCCTGAGATGATGTTTTAATTGATATAATTTTGGGACAGATATGATGTCTGGATAGTCTGTCACCGCATTTTATTTTAGTGCTAAGGCTGCCAAAAAAAAATAATTCTGACTTTTCAATTTTTTCTCATTATGCCGTTTACCAATCAAATTAATTTGCATTACATTTTGATAGATCAGGCATTTCTGAAAGCAGCGATACCAAATACGCACTTCTTTGTGTAGCAGAAATCAAGATCTCCGATGAACTGCTGCTACAAACGCCGGTCACGATTTACAATGACAAGCATGCAGGTCTTGTGACGCGCTACCTGCCAGCGCATGTTAAATGCAACTATCAGAGATTGACAACAGCATCTAACTTGTTAACATCCGCGGGAGTATTGCGGATACACCTGAGGCTGTTAGAGACACATGACAGTTGATCAGATTTGTTATTGTGTGTAGGGAAAGATGCAGACTCAGCAACGAAGCCCTCATTAAAGGCAGAGGCATAACAGATGACATTCTTATACATCGGTTGAAAAAGGGGTTAATGGCAATTGTATTCCTAACCATGTTACACTTCAAGAACACCCTTCACCTACTCTACTTCATTGCTAAAATGTTTGATATTTGTAAATTTCAATATGGATATTTGATGTACCCAACATTATCATATCTAACCAGAAATTTGATACATCATAAATGGAAATTCCTTAATGTCAGGTATTTTCCAATGTATTCAAGAAAATTGCTCACTTCTTATCTTTGTATATAAAGATGGGAAGAAATGTTTTTTGAGTGTAAGTATTACATAGCAGTTTGAATCATTACTTCTTTTATTGTTTGTTTCTGATGTTGAATGATATCATCAGGTATAAATAGATAGTGTTTATTTTCATCACTTTAAAATACTAAGCTGTTAATCCGAGTTTGCCTGGTACCATGGTAATGTCTTGCTTTGTCTAGTTATAATGATAAATAGACTCTTAGGCTGTGCATGCACATTTTAATTACTAGCAATGAAAACTGATGAAATTGAAATATTGCACTTGGCCAAAGCTATTAATGCTGAAATGACCCATTTAATAATGACCCACAGCCTCAAAGTATGGATTTAAATTGGTAATTAATAAATTTCATTTTACAAAATGCTAACAGAAACATTTAATAAATATGTAAAGTAGCTTTCAAATATCACAGGCAGGTTATTGACACTGTATTATGTATTGTTATAAGAGACCACATTTGTAGGTATTAAATGACTGGTCATGACAATGATTACTCCTTCTGAAACTTATTAATAGATCAGAGCTAAAGTTAGAAGACCCATCTAACTCACTTTCATAGTTTTAATCCTGTTTTATAATAGAAAAACACAGCATGATTTTGTATTGGAGCAGCAATATACAAAATGAGTCCTTTATCTCACACTGCAGAGAACAAGGTTTCTGATTAAATAATAAGTGGGGCTCATCATGCTTCATTTGTTAAGTCCAAGATAGAGAAGAAATGTGCAACTTACCATGCAATCTTTTAGAAAAATGAATACTCTTAAACTCAAATGATGCATGGTATTTTTGGTTCAATTACTCTACTGTAGGCTAATAAAAATGTCTGATACTGAACTCATTTGCTTTTGTAGAAATTCTAAAATGTTAAGCTAATATTGATATGAAGTCAGGGCAGCAATCATTGTGCAAGGACACATCCAACATTTTGCCTACCTAGAATTTGTGGATAACAGCATAATGATATTCATTCAGAAATTAAATGTAATAGAAAGATATACATTGATCTTTTTATGCCTCAATTTGTTAACAGAGGAAGTAAAATCTAAATAAGCTATGCTTGAAATTATTGATCAAGGAACATAAAGTGCATGAATTGTAAAATATTTTGTAATAAGTCTAAAAAATTTATTTAAAAGTATATTTTTGGACAAAGTTATTAAAGTTGTAAAATGCACACTTCTTATGAAAATGTTCTCCCTTAGATAAAACAATTGTGAAGAAGGTAAAAATAAATGTTTTATGCTTTGTAATAGAATTGGTTGCATACTAGAAGAGCCCCACTGGAATCAATGGTTGCTCTATCAAGTTGTAATACTCTTAAGGACATCAAACATAAAACATTCAAGATAAGAATTTGACAGCTTTGCCGAAATTTCCTTGAGAGCTCTGTTTACTATATTTTTTGTACTATAAGACTCACTTTTTTCCTCTAAAATTTTGGAGGAAAGTGAGGGGTGCATCTTAAAAGCCTGGCTGTAACTTATAGTCCAGCTGTTTCTCTGGAAGGGGGATGGCAGCAGCAGTAGGAGTGGGTCACGAGAGGCAGGAGTTGGTGTCTGCAGCTAACGCGCATGTCCGCTGTTAAAGGATAAGGACCATGTATACTAGAACTGGGGTCCATGTATGCCAGGATGGGGATGGGGTCTTGTATACCAGGAAGGAGGGCCATGTACAGTACAGACCAAAAGTTTGGACACACCTTCTCATTCAAAGATTTTTCTGCATTTTCATGACTATGAAAATTGTAGAATCACACTGAAGGCATCAAAACTATGAATAAACACATGTGGAATTAAACATTACAATTTACAAAAAAGTGTGAAACAACTGAAAATATGTCATATTCTAGGTTCTTCAAAGTAGCCACCTTTTTCTTAGATTACTGCTTTGCATGCAGAAAAGGTGAACTGCTGGACTCTACATGCCTGGTTCCCACCGCGAAGCATGGAGGAGGTGGTGTGATGGTGTGGGGGTGCTTTTCTGGTGACACTGTTTTGGATTCATTCAAAATTGAAGCAGTGAGCGGTCTAGCTCACCCCAAACCATCTCGATTAGGTTCAGGTCTGGTGACTGTGGAGGCCAGGTCTTCTGGCTTAGAACCCCATCACTCTCCTTCTTGGTCAAATAGCCCTTACACAGCCTGGAGGTGTGTTTGGAGTCATTGTCCTGTTGAAAAATAAATGATGGTCCAACTAAATGCAAACCGGATGGAATAGCATGCCGCTGCAAGATGCTGTGGTAGCCATGCTGGTTCAGTAAGCCTTCAATTTTGAATAAATCCCCAACAGTGTCACCAGCAAAGCACCCCCATACCATCACACCTCCTCCTCCATGCTTCACGGTGGTAACCAGGCATGTAGAATCCATCCGTTCACCTTTTCGGCGTGCAAAGCAGTAATCAAAGCAAAAGGTGGCTACTTTGAAGAACCTAGAATATAAGACATATTTTCAGTTGTTTCACACTTTTTTGTAAAGTGTAATGTATAATTCCACATGTGTTAATTCATAGTTTTGATGCCTTCAGTGTGATTCTACAATTTTCATAGTCGTGAAAATACAGAAAAATCGTTGAATGAGAAGGTGTGTCCAAACTTTTGGTCTGTACTGTATACCAGGAATGGAGGCCATGTATTTGAGGATGGGGGGCCATATATACCAGGATGGAGGGCCATGTATGCCAGAATATGGGGCCAGGTATACCAGGATAGGGATGAAGTCCATGTATACCACAATGGGGTGGGGACCATGTTTACCAGGATGAGTGACTATGTATACCAGGATGGGGGGCAATGTATACCAGGATGTGGACCATGTATACTAGGACTTGGGACTTGCATGCTAGAATAGTGATGGAGTCATGTACACCAGGACTGGGGACAATATATGCCAGAATGGCGATGGGGGTCATGTAAACCAGGATGTGGGGCCATGTATACCAGGAAGGGGGGCCATGTATACCTGGTTGGGGGGCCATGTATACCAGGAATGAGGACCATTTAGACGAGAATGGGGGCCATGTGTACCAAGATGGGGGAGCATGTGTACCAGAATGGGGGGTCATGTATACTAGGATGAGGTTCCATGTATACCAATATGTGCTGCCATGTGTACCAGGATAGGGGCCATGTATACCAGAATGGGGATGAAGGCTATGTATACCAGGATGGGGAACACGGATGACAGGATGGCAATGGGGCCATGTATACCAGGATGGGGGACCATGTATGCCAGGATGGGGAGAGGGGCCTTGTATTGCAGGAAATAGGGCCATGTATTAAAGGAAGGGATATTACATCAATGCACCTCTTCTGGGGTGGCTACGGGCCGTTATTTTTAGGACTTTATAACAGTCCTTCTAAGGACTAATTATGGGGTATATAGATTGCAGTGCTAGGTAGGCAGGGAGTGTATGTGCATATATAAATATCAGTGCAAGGCATGCAGGCACTGTATGTTGGTATATGGATCTCAGTAGCAGGCTGGCATTGTATGTGACATACTTCATTGAATACATCAAGAGGGTCCATTCCATTACTGTCTGCTACTGCTGCCTATTACATATATTGACCGTTTCTACATAGCACTAGGTCTCAGTTGCCAGGAAATTTTTCTTTTGCATATTAATCTTGATTATATTATTCCAAAGCAATCCAGAGTCCAATGTTTTCTCTCCATTTGCTTGTTGACACTGCAGAACACAGCCAGACCCTTTTCATAGTGCAGCATGAAAATCCAATTATTTAACCCCTTAACCCCCAAGAGTGGTTTGCACGTTAATGACAGGGCAAATATTTACAATTCAAACCACTGTCTCTTTATGAGATTATAACTCTGGAATTTTTTAACGCATCTTCGCGATTCTGAGAGTGTTTTCTCGTGACATATTGTACTGCATGTTAGTGATAAAATTTCTTCGATATAACTTGCGTTTATTTATGAAAAAAATGGAAATATGGCGAACATTTTGAAAATTTTGCAATTTTCAAACTTTGAATTTTTATTCCCTTAAAGCAGAAATATGTCACACAAAATAGTTACTAAATAAAATTTCTCATATGTCTACTTTACATCAGCACAATTTTGGAACCAAAATTTTTTTTTGTTAGGAAGTTATAAGGGTTAAAAGTTGACCAGCGATTTCTCATTTTTGCAACAAAATGTACAAAACCATTTTTTTAGGGATCACCTCACATTTGAAGTCACTTTGAGGGGTCTATATGGCAGAAAATACCCAAAAGTGACACCATTCTAAAAACTACACCCCTCAAGATACTCAAAAATGACATTCAAAAAGCTTCAGCTGAACATTTAACGTTTTAGTTACAAAAATGATCTTTTACAAACAATTTTTTTATTTTAACAAGGGTAAAAGGAGAAAATGGACAGAAAACGTTGTTGTGCAATTGCTCCTGAGTACGGCGATACCCCATATCTGGGGGAAAACCACTGTTTGGGCGCACGGCAGAGCTCGGAAGGGAAAGAGCGCCGTTTGACTTTTTCAAGCCAAAATTGGCTGGAATTGAGATTGGACGCCATGTTGCATTTGGAGAGCCCCTGATGTGCCTAAACAGTGGAAAAAAACCCACAAATGACACCATTTGGAAACTAGACCCCCTAAGGAACTTACCTAGATCTGTTGTGAGCACTTTGAACCCCCAAGTGTTTCACTAAAGTTTATAATGCCTGGATGTGAAGAAAAAAAAATCCACAAAAATGATTTTTTAGTCCCCAATTTTTGATTTTTCCCAAGTAAATTGGACCACCAAAAGTTGTTGTCCAATTTGTCCTAAGTACACTGATACCCCATATGTTGGGGGGGAAAACTGTTTGGGTGCACGGCAGGGCTTGGTAAGGAAGAAATGACTAGAGATGAGCGACTTTGCCACCGGGAGGGTCGAGTCGGGTTTCGCACCACCCGACTTTTCCAAAAGTCGAGTCGAACGAAATCAGCTGACTAACGGAAAAAGTCGAAGGTCCGACCGAAACTCGAGCCGACCCCAATGCAAGTCAATGGGGAAGAAAAGTTGGCAGGGAGTGAAGGACAGTAAACACACCTACAGTGCCCATTTCAATGCCATCGACATCAATTCTTATTACTTAAGCATGTCTACCTTAATTTACTTTATAACAACAGTAATGCACTGAAAACTAGGGTTATTTGGCTAAAGTTGTGGGGGGGAGGGCTGGCTCCAGGTTTTCGTGGGCCCGGGGCGAAAAAGTCTCAATAGGCCCCTTTAACACATACCACAATTCATGATGCTCCGATGCGGCAGAGAAATATAGGTATAGTACAATGCCAAATACTTCAGTTCTTACATTACATGAGTGATATCTATTGTAAATTCTACAATAGTACAAAAACCGGACAGTACAGTCCTCCATACAGTATTATGGACACCACAAAGTGCGCCATACAGAATAATGAGCCCCACATATTGGTCTATACAGAATAATGAGCCACATACAGTATATTGCTAAATAGAGAATAATGAGTCCCATATCTGATGCTCCATACATAATTGGTCCCATATAATGTTCCATACAGTATATGATGAGCTCCACATAATGCTCCAGTATATGAAGGTCCCCATATAATGTGCCATACAGTATAGGACTGTCCCCATATAATGAGCCCCACATACGGCTCCATACAGTATAATGAGTCGCATATAAAGCTCCATTCAGTATATGATGGGCCCCATATATTGCTCCATACAGAATGGGCTCCATATAATGCTCCATATAGAATAGGCCCCATATGTGCTCCATATGATGCCCCATAATTAATGAACCCCATATGATGCTCGAGTATATGATGGGCCCCATATATGATGCTCAAGTGTATGATATAATGCTCCAAATATAATGGTTTGCATATATAATGCTCCATATATAATGTGCCCCATATGATGCGCGATATATAATGGGCCCCATATGATGCTCCAGTATATGATGGGCCCCATGGATGATGCTCCAGTGTATGATGGGCCTATATAATGCTCCATATATAATGGGCCACATATGATGCTCCAGTGTATAATGGGCCCTGTATATGATGCTCCAGTGTATAATGGGCCCCATTTATAATGCTCAAGTGTTTGATGGGCCTCATATATTATGTTCCAGTGTATAATGGGCCCTGTATATGATTCTCCAGTGTATGATGGGCCCCATTTATAATGCTCAAGTGTATGATGGGCCCCATATATAATTCTCCAGTGTACAATGCTCCCCATATATTGCTCCAGATATTAAAATAATGAAATATCTCTCCTCGCTGGGCACTGCTCTACTCTGCACTCCTCAGCGTCGCCATCTTCCAGCTCTCTGCACTGTGACTGTTCAGGCAGAGGGCGCACAGACGTGACATCATCGCGCTCTCTGAGCTGAATGTCAGTCTCAAAAAATGCGGAAGATGTCACAGCAGTGGAGCAGGGAGAGGTAAGTATTGCAAGTGCTGGGGCCCTGAGCAAGCAGGGGGGCCCACTTGTGGGTGCCGGCACTGGCACAAGGCCCCTCATAGTATGCCTATGTCTCTGACGGCGAGTGGGCCCCACACCTGCTCAGGGTCCCGGCACTTGCCCGGGTGCGCCAGGTGCTGAGGCTGGCCCTAGGGGGGGTAGAGCACAGTTAGAGAGGTGGAAAAACTGGCATATGTTGAGGTGTAGGCTGGATGTTCAGCAGCTGCAAATGGAGGAATTGGAGAAGTCAGAGAAATTGGAGGACAAAGCGAGCCATTTTGCTGGCAACCTATGTGTCATCAGGGGAAGGTGGTACAAAATCCTTTGAAACCCAGGCATGGTTCATTTTAATGAAGGTGAGATCACCAACATTTTTGGTCGATAGCCGGGTCCTTCTTTCTGTCAGGTTGATCCAGCAGCATTGAAGACAATTTCTGATAGCACACTAACAGCAGGGCAAGCGAGCTCCTGTATGGCATATTGTGCCAATTCAGGCCAGGTATCCAGTTTACAGGCCCAGTAGTCAAAGGGGAAAGACCTGTGTGGGAGAACATCGATAGGGGAGGAGAGATAATTTTGAACCATAGTTTACAACTGCTGTCTCCTGTCTGTTGCAATCGATTCAGTATTACCAATCGTGTGAGCTGTACTCGAGAAATCAGTCCACAACATGGTCATGAAACTCTGTCTCCAACGCCACTCCGGCTGTGCGCACCACGAACACCTTTTCCATGTTGCTCAGTAAAGCTCGTGGTAGAACCTGCACCGCTGCTGTGTGCTGGGAATGCCTCTAACAAACGGTTTACCAGAGTGCTTGTTTGTTCGCCAATATTAGCTCTAGGTTCTCCTGTGGCATGATGTTCTGTAATTTACCTTTATAGCGTGGATCAAGGATGCTGGCCAACCAGTAGTCGCCATCCCTCATAATTTTTGCAATGCGGGGGTCCCTTTTTAGGATCTGCAAGACATAATCACACATGTGGGCCAATGTTCCAGGTGTCAATGATGCACTGCCAGTGGAGGGTGGATGAGCACTTTCTGCCAAATCCACATCCCTCCAGTCACGCACAAACCCTGTACCTGACCTTGGCACGCCAACATTTTCTCTTGACCCCTGAGAAGCTTTCTCCTCCCCAAAATAATCATCCCCCTCATCCTCATCCTCCTCCCCTTCCTCTTCTTCCTCTACCTTGTCCAGGACAGTTCCCTGAGCAGACAATGGCTTACTGTCATCAAGGCTTCCCTCCTCCTCTTCCTCTTCCTCCTCCGCTGCAGACGCCTGATCCTAAATGTGTGACAAAGTTTCCATGAGCATACGCATAAGTGGGATGCTCATGCTTATGATGGCGTCGTCTGCGCTTACCAGCCGTGTGCATTACTCAAAACACTGAAGGACTTTACAGAGGTCTTTCAGCTTTGACCACTGCACACCTGACAACTCCATGTCTGCCCTGAAACTGCCTGTCCGTGTATCCTCCCACAAATGCATTACAGCCTGCCTCTGTTCGCACAGCCTCTCAACCATGTTATGGTGGAGTTCCACCTTGTTGCAACGTCTATGATTGGGCAGTGCTTGGGGAGGTGGAGCGATCGCTGCAGCCTCTGCATACGACTGGAGTCTATGGGAGAGCGACAGATGTGCGAGCACAGTCTTCGCACTTTATGGAGCAGGGCTGGTAACTCCTGATAGTTATTTATGAAGCATTGCACCACCAGGTTCAAGTTGTGAGCCAGGCAAGGTATGTGTCTGAGTTTTGACTGGGCTATGGCCGCCACAAAATTACGGCCATTATCACTGACTACTTTCGCTTCTGGAGGAGGAGGGTCGAATGCCTACAGCCAACTGTTGCCTATACCGTGGGCTAGGCAGCACTGTCCCACCGCCAATGTCCCCTGTGGACCCTGCATCCACCACATTAACCCAATGCGCAGTGATGGACACGTAATGACCCTGGCCATGCTGGTGGAGGGAAGGAATAGCTCTTCTAGCAAAGAAGTGCTGACTGGGTAGGTCATAGTATGGGATAGCATAGGCCATGAGCTCTCGGAATGCTGCGCTTTCAACCAAGCGGAAGGGCTTCATCTCTAATGAGATCAGTTTGGCAAAGCCAGTGTACGCGGATGAGAGGATGAGTGCTTTCTTGTCCCACTCAGAGTCTCTGCTACGGTGAGCTGGGCTTGAGAGCTGCATATGGTGGAACTAGCGGTGGACATGGATGACTGAGAGGGGGTTGGTGATGGCGATGGTGGTGGTCGTGGTGATGGCCTACATGCAGTCTTTCATTGGAAAACTATTGGGATACCCTGACTGCTTTGGACTTGCGACGACACCTCAACATTTCTTGC
>VIAB01019459.1:12853-22893 GCA_009801035.1 Oophaga pumilio | reverse complement strand
GTTTTTGCCTGCTCTCCTCAGCTACCAAAACATAACAGGAAGCATCCTGTTTTCCCACATCGCTCATCGCTTCCACACATGAGGCCCGACAGCGTGTAGTCGCACCACCCAAGTGCTTGATAGCCCCACCCCCAGCGAGGACAGACCGGCAGAGCAGTCTGGAAACCGGAGGAGGACGATTGCATCCACGGCAGGTATTCTTAACAGTGAGCATGAATCTAATGGCAGGTTCCCTTTAAATAACTTACACTATATTAGCTAAGGCCTATACGGTATCTCGCTAATTTGATTTCAACTTAAAATTAGCAAAAAGTCAACAGAATACAATAGTAAAAACAATAAATGTACACTAGACCGCAGGAAAGATGTGTATCTTTGTACCATGTTAGCCGGTAGATAGAAAAATATTTAGAATTGAGAGTCCTCAGTGGTTGATACCTTTTAATGGCTAACTGAAAAGATGGTAACAAATTGCAAGCTTTCGAGACTACTCAGGTCTCTTCATCAGGATTTATACACATATTGCATTGTTTCTGTGCTGTGTTGTGAATATGTTATTCTTCAGATTTTGTATTAGTCTTCGCCTGATGAAGAGACCCGAGTAGTCTGGAAAGCTTGCAATTTGTTACCATCTTTTCAGTTAGCCATTAAAAGGTATCAACCATTGAGGACTCTCAATTCTAAATATTTCACTAGACCTCAGGCACGCAGACTTTGACTGTGTTTTGCAAATATGTAGAATCCACTCTGCGCTTGGTTTTCAGTTTGTCATAACATATGTTAACACACAAATTGTCTCTGCGACATACAGATGCAGCCGGTGCCACAGCGCTCCATGTGAATTAGGAATGGGTTATTACTTGAATTAACAACGCCTGATGCATCCTCACGTATTCCAGCATATTTGTCACACAGATTAAAGGAACAGATAGCAAAACATTTGCCAGAAAAACATCAATACATCCCCTCGCTGCTTCCCGCGGGATCTCTTTGGCTAGAAAGAGAAAATTAAGATTGTCCGTTTCTGTTTTATCCGAAGGTAGCGGCATAAAATACACACGACTGACTGTGGAAAAATCTAAACTGCGGTCAGTGTTTGTTTTATGTTTTTCTATTTTCTTATATTGAAATGTGAAGATGAGCAGCAGAATGAGCATCATCCATAGCAAAGAGTGTGTTAATTTAAGCTATATTAAAATACTAACATTTTAAGATATTTTCATTTTTTTTCTTTAATGTGGATTTTGGAGCAGAATCCACTTCAAAATCCTCTTCAAAAAATTATGTTAACATATCCTTAGGGAGGGTTTACACTTCCTGACCTGCGTCAGGTAAACAACCACCGATAGTCTACATGCTAGCCAATTGGGGTTTGCTCTGTTTAGGCATGCCGAGCGTATTCTTATGTACACAGAATGCTAATTAATGCACATGAACATTAATACACATACACAAACAAAAATCCTTTTTACCTGATGGACAAGCCTTTAGACAGGCAGGTTTTAGGGAAATGATTGTTCTTAGACATGTTTTTTTTCTGATAATTGTCCATGATCATGCCTGCTGCACCAGAGTCTCAGTCCATATGCTGCAGAGCTGAGCAGCGCAATGTTGGAACTATGCCGGATACGTTTTTTTTTTGTTGGTAGTCAGTACTTGTGGGGGACATCATGCTGTGTGCATGTGTGCTTTTTCTATCTGCTGTCATTCTCCTGCAATGAGAGCGTTTATCTTTCATAGTGTACAGCTGGTTTCCATGGAGCTCGAGCACCAAAGTCTGCCCAGACCTTGCCTGAGAGGGCGCAGTGGCTACATTCCTCCAGAGGGGGTGAACACTTAACATCCCAGCCAGCTTTTTCCAGCCCATTGATTTCTTTACAGCAGTTATCTGCTCGCTTCCCTCTCAGCTTCTGAAGAGATGCAGTTATAAATCACCAGCCCACTGCTTTCAGAGCAGGTCTCCTAATCATGGCTCTCTTCTATTGCTGTTCAGAGCAGTGTGCTTCTTCACATGCCTTGTTATCTATATGTGTAAGTACAGTGATAACAGTGTATACATAGAACAAACCACTGATGGCTGAATGTGCTATAGCAGAACTATTGTACCAAATTATATTTCTGACTGTCACAGTAGTCCATGGTATGTTGAGGTCCGTGTGGTAGTAATTACCGTCGTGACCTAGTCACTAAGTCTGTCATTTTAGTCACAAAACAGGCCCTAATGGGAGTCAATTCTGCTTCTCTGATAGGCTACGAGTCTATTGCAGATGAGTCACTTCATCAATGCGCTATTCCGGCTCCTTACATCTCTTAGAGCGCAACCCTCGGTTCTCTCTTCGTACCGTGATCGGTGCCTTCCAATCTCTGCTCTCTGGGTTGTTCGTATTGATGACCGCTCTCTTGGTGTTCTGTATCCCTTTAACTGATCACACAATTACTCGACTCTTCCAGTAGTCCTCTAGTTACAGTTTTTAATCGTCGACTGAGACCGCGTTGTCCTCCTCTCTCTCTTCCACCTGTAAGACAGTTCAGCTGTCTGGATGTTTGATCTGTCGCAATTCCAAACGGTGACCTCCACCTTCTGTCTGGTCCCCGGGGCCTGCTTATCAGTCTTTCACTGTCTTTGACTTCCTTACAGCTCTACTAATTCTACAGATCTATTTTGAGACCTGTCACTCAAGGAGGAGCACCCACCCTGCCAGAAATTAGGGAGTAAGGAAGCTAAGAACATTGCATAGATCTAAGCAGCTCAAGAGACAACTTAAGAATAGTCCTTTAACAATGGATGGAATTAGATAAAATGCTCAAGTATACAGTATGTGTTCTAATTTCATTCGTATCTCATATGTCACCTGTGAGGCTGTAACAAGGGCGAACCCCGGTCCCTTGCACATGAAACACAGAACAGACACAGCTTCCCCCATGGGTTACCTTTTCTTCCCTCATCCACGGTAATCCAGGTAATTAAGTACAGGCTTACAACTGTGGTTCAACAGGGAAAACAAATTTTAATAAGAATCGAGATGACAAAAAGAAGATACAACACCGGCCTCCTGCTCTCTCCCTGACACTCTCCACTGTCACAGATGCCAAAATTAAGTAAGTAGTCCGCAGGCTGGAATCTGGATACTCACAGTCCCTTCAGTGGGGGGCCCTTCCGTAGTCCTGGGGCAAGTGTTGTGGTCCTTGAGTCCTTAGTCCGGGGCAACAGATTTCCTCCCCTCTTGCAGTCTGGCAATGCCCCGGCTGTTACTACACATCTTCCCTGGGCTAACGTGCCCAGGCTTCTGAATGGGAGCAAAAGCTTCCTCCCTCCTTTCTGCTGATGACCCAGCCCCAAATTTAACCCTCAACTGTCCCTAGGTTAACAATAGTAATTAAAGGGGAATTCCCTACATTACACAATACAATACATAGCAAACAGGTGCAACATATGGAGGTACACACATTGCAAACACAGTATAAAATACATAACATATATTACATTACTACACAAGACATAAACAATACACTAAATGCACATGACATAAACAGGGAAGTGCACATAGGAGAGAGAGGGGGCAGACAGGGGTTCCTGCCATCTCCTTACAAGGCAGTGAGAGGCATTGTATGCGAGGGTTGGTATGTATCGCCCAGAATGCGCATAGAAGCATATTGAACCGCTGGAGTGCATTGCAGTCACAGATATAGCTGTGGTAGCAGTGCAGAATAAAAGTAAGTTTGGTTTTATACAAGCTATTTGCCCAAGGCAGATTTAAGAAAACCCAGCATGGGCTTTTATTTTTGGAGTGAACTACAGGATGGTATTGGGGCGGTTCGCTCCCTCCAGCTGGGTCTTACAAGTGGCCCATGGCCACAGATCTGATTTAAAAAAAACCTTGCAGCAAAGTTTGGGTGTGTAAGTGTTGGTTTGCAAGCTGCAGAGCAGGTGGCTCTGCAACATTCGGCTTGTGTGAAGTGTATACAGAGCCAAGGGAAGTAAGATGCCTGGCATCCATCAGTATGACACGGTGGTGCAGTCGACCACGGCAACTGGTTTCGGATATGGACTGTCTTGACGCTGCGATCTGGAGGATACCATTTGCTTTTCATGTGAGTTGTTTTGGACATTAAAGACATTTGCTTTGACCTGGGTCACTGCCTCATTACCGCATGGTGTGTACACCGCTGCACTAGACACACCATAGACTTTAATGGCCGAGTCTGATCTGCAAGATCTGATGAAAATAGAACATGCTCTGAGTCTCACAGACTGGTATTATGGTTTCACAAAATCACAAAACTAATATATTTTTGACACAATTTGGGGCAAAATCAACCCTAAAAATATTTTCACTCAGAACTGTATTTTCTTCACCATAGATCTGCAGCCAATTACACAACATTCAATATCTGTAGTAAAGAACGTCCTAGATTCTCGGCATTAAAAGGAAATCCATGGTAAAAAATCTATAGCATGTGTCAGTTTCTGTGCAGCAAAAGAATGAAAAATAGTTAGAAGTTGTTTAGTTGTTCAGCAAAATCAAAAATGCTCTTCATTTGTCCTTAACCATTTTTGTGACGTTTACAACAAAAAAATTATGTGTTCTGCAAAATTTTTCACAAAAATTTCAGGTGTACATAAAATTACTGCTGGAGCTGGAGAATGTTTTGCAACTTCTTAAAAATTTGACACTGATGAAGCAGCCGAAAACATCTGGAAATCCTAAACTCCCCCTATAAAGACAGACATAAAAAAAAAAATAAACAAATCTGGTAAACACATATAAAATAGACTTAAAAAAGGCACAAAAGAAAAACAGATGGGGAAAAAATGCCAAAATGGCGCAAATGCAATAATGAATGGCCCTCTACGTTTGGTGATCCTCCTTTTCTATGTCCTCTATTTTGTAGCTCCATCTATAATTCTGCGGCTGTCGTTATTTCTGATGAGGGTCAATTGGTGAAGGTCATAATAATTAGCTAGCAAATATGTCTCAGTATTTAGCTGATTAAAATTAGACTCGGATACACGATAATTAACTGAAGAGATACAAATGACAAATATTTATGTTAATTGTTTTCGGGATGTGACAAGCACACTAGATTGCAGCACAGGCGACATTTACAGCAAAGTGGCCTTGTAGCGATGATGAACAGAGAGGGGTTACTTGAATACCACTTACAATGTGGGCTAAATGGTTTTACACTGTGTGCACAATTATTAGAATAGTGAGTATTTAGACCACATCATCACAATGCTGCAGGTTTTCCAACTCCAACAGATCAGCTGATTCATTTGTGGAGTGAGTGAGGGTGTGACCTAAGGATACCACACCCTTTATGTTATGTTTGCACGGGGCGTAATGTCAGCGCTTTGGACGCAGCGGAAACCCTGCTCTGCCCAAAGTGCTGCCCCCTTTTGTATGCACGGTGATACAGTATGTGTTCATTGAAGACATACGGAATCACCGAATCCTATCCATAGACTGGGTTATTTATCTTTGGGAGACGGAGCGTCTCCGCAAGATAGACATGCTGCGGTCTAGAAAGACGCACCGCATGTCCGGATATGCAGGGCAGTCGGATGTGGCCCTGCACGTATAGTGGAGATGGGATTTCATAAAATCCCCTCCACTATGCTGTAACATCTGGATGCTGCGGATTGGACGCTGCGGCTGTACGCAGCGTCCAATCCGCAGCAAATCCTGATGGTTTCCTGAACGTGGAAACATAGACTTATAATAGTGTGCAGAACTATTAGGCAGTTTGTATACCTCCAGCAAAATGGACCTGAGTGTTTAGGCTCACTCGGAGAGATGGATCCTCTAAGTCTTATGTCCAGGTGGGCACATGGAGCCTGGGCATTGGTGCAGCAAGCAGGAAGCCACATGTGCAGCGAGGGCTTGGCACACCTAGGAATCTCAGTAGCTGCAGGATGCAATGGAACCCAGCAGCGATGTAAGTGAGCTGAAGTACAGTATGCACAGAAGTTGGAGTACACCAAACAGATGTCTAGAATCTCAATCCTAAAACACAGGTTTGTTTCCTAATGGGCCTTAAATAGGATTAGGGAAATTACTGTACTGAGCAACCTGCAAAACCTGACGTGGAGCACAACAGAGAGCAGCAGACCGATGTGAAAGAAGCAGAGCATGGGATATAGGTGTGTAACACTGAGGAAAATGCACACATCTTTGTATTAGCCCTGGCTAAGCAAAGGCAGCATCAGGGACTCTGCAAAGTAAGAGATTAGTGGGCCTCCCATCTAGAAGCCAGGTACCACTGACCTGGATGCAGGACCGGAGTCCCGCAAATTTATCGGCTTATCTATAGAACATACCCTAAGGCTTTACCAGTTTCACATGTTGTTTAGCATGGTTCATAATACTTTACCATCATAGGCATATAGGAGACCGTTAGATCAGATCAGGAGATCCATAGAAGTGTATTGCAATAAAATCAAGGAGAAATTAATTTATTACCTCCGAGGAGCCACAGACTTTGTAATAAGGGAGTGTGCAGAGCGGATACAGTCATCGCTCGCAGCACCACTCTTTATAATGTAAGCATGCCCCAGCACTTCGATTGACAGCCCGTGGTGCAGCACATCTGTGCAGATCTGGCTGTCAATCAAAGAGCCGGTGTGTGCGTACAGTATAGTGAGCCATGACTGTAACCTCTGTGCATGCCTCAATGACTGAAAGCTGGCGGCTCCTGCGAGGAAATAAGTTAATTTCCTACCTGTAGCTGCAATTTAGGCAAGTCAGCCAGGCAGAATTGTAACGCTACCAGGGCTCCCAACCGTCCCGGATCCAGTGGGACAGTCCCAATTTTGACACTCTGTCCCACTGTCCCGGGATTGCAGTTTTCCTGCACTACGAATCAGCCGCCATGCCTACCTGTCATTTCAGAAGGGGCTGTGTTAGTGAATCATAGAATCATAGAATGGTAGAGTTGGAAGGGACCTCCTGGGCCATCTGGTCCAACCCCCTGCTCAAAGCAGGATTCTCTAAATCATCCCAGACAGATGTTTGTCCAGCCTCTGTTTGAAGACTTCCATTGAAGGAGAACTTACCACCTCTCGTGGCAGCCTGTTCCACTCCTTGATCACCCTAACTGTCAAAAAGTTTTTTCTAATATCTAATCTGTGTCTCCTCCCATTCAGTTTCATCCCATTGCTTCTAGTCTTTCCTTGTGCAAATGAGAATAAAGATGATCCTTCTACAATGTGACAGCCGTTGAGATATTTGTAGACAGCTATTAAGTCTCCTCTCAGTCTTCTTTTTTGCAAGCGAAACATTCCCAAATCCTGCAACCGTTCCTCATAGGACATGGTTTGCAGACCGGTCACCATTCTGGTGGCTCTTCTTTGAACTTGCTCCAGTTTGTTGATGTATTTTTTAAAATGTGGTGACCAAAACTGGACACAGTATTCCAGATGAGGTCTGACCAAAGAGGAGTAGAGGGCAAAAATGACCTCACGTGATCTAGACTGTATGCTTCTGTTGATACATCCTAGAATTGTATTTGCCTTTTTTGCTGCTGCATCACACTGTTGACTCATGTTCAGTCTGTGATCAATTAGTATACCCAAGTCTTTTTCACATGTGCTGTTACTTAGCCCTATTCCTCCCATTTTGTATATGCTTTTTTCATTTTTATTGCCCAGATGTAGTACTTTGCATTTTTCCCTGTTAAAAACCATTCTGTTAGTTGCTGCCCACTGCTCCAGTTTATTTATATCTTTTTGAATCCAATCCAATTTTGTTCCAATCCATCACCATGCAATTCCCTCCATGCACAGCACACTCCAGAACAGAAGCCCTCCTCGGCTCACATGACCATTCACATGACCGTGACATCATCACAAGTCCTGAAGCTGAAGTCACTCCTCTCCTGCATCTGCTCGGGTTGCTCATATATGGCTGTTCTGTGCGCACAGGACTTGTGATGAGGTCACAGGAGGGAAGGAATCAAGGGTCAAATGATCAGGGCCTCAGTGTATGCAGGACTCTGCTGTGCTGGTTGTCATGGTGCTGGATGATGTGAAGTTTATGTGTGGGGTCAGGAGGGGTTTACAGGGTGGATGTAGCAGAGCCGTGTGTCTACGAGGTGTACGGAGTGGAGCCGTGTGTGTACTTGCTGCATGGAGTGGAGCCGTGTGTGTACGGGGTGTACGGAGAGGAGCTGCGTGTGTACGGGGTGTACGAAATAGAGCCCTGTGTGTACGAAGTGTGTGGAGCTGAGCTGCGTGTGTACGGGATGTACGAAACGGAGCCCTGTGTGTACGAAGTGTATGGAGCTGAGCCGCGTGTGTATGGGGTGTTCGAAACAGAGCCCTGTGTGTATGAAGTGTACGGAGCTGAGCCTTGTGTGTACAGAGCGGAGCCGCATGGGTACGAGGTGTACGGAGCGGAGCCGCATGAGTACGAGGTGTATGGAGCAGAGCTGCATGTGTACATGATTTACAGAGTGGAGCCATGTGTGTACAAGGTGTATGGAGCGTGGCCATGTGTGTACAAGGTGTAAAGAGCAGAGCCGCATGTGTATGAGGTTTAACGAGTAAAGCCGTGTGTGTGCGAGGTGTACTGAGCGGAGCTGTGTGTGTACGAGGCATACAAAGCAGAACCGTGGGTTATGAGGTGTGCGGAGCCATGCGTGTACGAGGTCGGTGTATGGTGGGGAGCATTCATACATTCCAACCTTCCTGGATCCAGCGAGACAGTACTGATTTTGAGAGTCTGCCCCGCTGTCCTGGCCGGGAGCTTACTTTTCCCACGGACACAGGAGTATATGGTGGAGCCCCGAGGAGCACTTTAAAACTTGCATGTGACATTCCACCGGAAGTGACGTGCTGGAAGATGACTGGAAATTAGGTAATTTTGGGAGGAGATTGTGACGGATCCATGGAGGCACTTCAGATCCATCACCGTGTCCTCGTCGACAGTGGGATTGCCTTGGAATCAGGGATGCCGGCCATGTGAGCAGATCATATGTCCTGCACTGGGAGCAGGAGGTTCAGGTGGGCATTACAATGGGAGCCGGGCTGCTATAGTATCTTTATAGAATCTTTCTTTCTCTCTCTGTTTCTTTCTCTCTCTGCTCTTTCTTTCCCTCTCTAATCTTTCTTTCTTTCTCTCTGTTTCTTTCTCTCTGTTCTTTCTTTCCCCTCTTTCTTTCTTTCTTTCTCTGTTCTTTCTTTCCCCTTTCTTTCTCTCTCTGTTCTTTGTTTCCTCTTTCTCTCTCTCTCAGTTCTTTCTTTCCCCTCTTTCTTTTTCTCTGTTCTTTCTTTCTGTTCTTTATTTCTCCTTTCTTTCTCTTTCTCTCTTCTTTCTTTCCCTTCTTTCTTTATCTCTCTCATTTCTTTCTTTCCCCTCTTTCTTTCTCTCTGTTCTTTCTTTCGCTCTCTGTACTTTTCCCTTTCTTTCTCTCTGTTCTTCCTTTCTCTCTCTTTGTTCTTTCCCCTCTTTCTTTCTCTCTCTGTTCTTCCTCTATCTCTCTGTTCTTTCTTTGTTTCTCTTTCTTCTTTCTTTCTCTGTTCTTTCCCCCTCTCTCTCTGTTCTTTCTTTCTCCTCTTTCTTTCTCTGTTCTTTCTTCCCCTTTCTTTCCACTCTTTCTTTCTTTGTTTTTACTTTCCCCTCTTTCTTTCTTTCTTTCTCTGTTCTTTCCCCTTTCGTAATCTCTGTTTTTTATTTCCTCTTTCTTTCTCTATGTTCTTCCTTTCGCTCTCTGTTCTTTCTTTCCCCTCTTTCTTTCTTTCTTTGTCTCTCTGTTCTTCCTTACTTTCTTGCTTTTCACTTACTTATTTACAGCAGGGTGTATGTTCATTTTGTTTCTAAATTAGGTTCTGTCTGTTTAATGGCCAGTGTGAACATGCTCCTACACGTTGAATGCTTACCAACTTATGCTCCAGTTCATTTCTTTCAGTTTTGCTTAACCCCTTAACGACCGCCGATACGCCTTTTCACAGCGGTCATTAAGGGTACATAAACCACAGCGTCGTTAATTAACGGTGCTGTGGAAAATGTGAATAGCGCCCCCCAGAGGCGCATTTTCTC
>VIAB01019453.1:0-10016 GCA_009801035.1 Oophaga pumilio | reverse complement strand
GTACCTGATTTATCAGGTGTTGTTCGGCCGTATCTCAATTCGCTATTTTCCCTCTAGACCACAACATTCTCCTCTACACATAACTGTTCAAATTGCTTCGGGCACTGAAAGCACTTTGTCTATAGAGCTTCCAATCTGGAGGATCCACCTACCCCTTGTAATTAGAAGATGTTGACTCCTACCTGTCAAGATCTGTAAACTACAAAACCAATGACATCGTACGCAGAATCTGCTGACTAGTTAGAAAATCACTTGAAGAAAAATATTTTGATGGGCCTGTAAGAGAAAGTGGAGGGTAATGATGCTGTTGGCTTCCTAGATCCCTGATATCTTAATGGGTGAATCTACCTTCTCTCCCTTCTGTGCTGCTGAATGTCTCATATGGTCCCTACAAGTCCAGGTCCAGTCTTTCTGGCCAAACTTCATTTTTTTGATCGTAACATTAAATGTGCAGTGACAGCCAAGTGTGAATTTCTGTATAATAATAACAACAGAGTTTCTCTTTATCCTGACTTTTCAATTTCCTTTAAAACTGTCTACCATAATTTCAAAGAGGATTGCGATAATCTTCTCAAAAACATTACACCTGTGCCATTGTATATCTCTAAGCTGTGTGTGGCTGATGGCTGTAATATACATTTATTCACGTCTGCAGGAGATGTGTTGGCATGGCTCGAGCCGAGGTCTCATGGCATCACTCCATGTCGTAAATTTCATTGTAAATAATTAAAGACTGACAGTCACATCGAACAGAAAACTGGTGTGTACAGGTGTGTACTCGTAGTGACCTGGAGAATCATAAAGGCAGGTCAGTTTTAGCATTCAGTGAACTTGGTAAAAAAACAAAAAAAAATTGTGGAATTGCACTTTTTTGCAATTTCACCGCACTTTGAATGTTTTTCACGTGTCCCAGTACATGACATGGTAAAGCCAATGGTGTCGCTCGATAGTACAACATGCCACTGCAAAAAACAAGCCCTCACACGGCCATATTGACCAATAAATAAAAACGTTATGGCTCTGAAAAAGGGGGAGAAAAAAAAGGAAACGCAAAAACAGAAAACCCTAAGGTTGTGAGGGGGTTAATTACAGCAGGATCCTATCTGCCCATATAAATGCAGACTTCAGCCTTGGAGAGAATTCACATTAGATAGGTTCCCAGCAACAGGAGATCGCCTTGTCGTTTGCTGCTGGGCATGCATGAATTGGTCAAATTATGTGCTAAGCATCTTCATTTTTTTCTTATTATCTAGAACAGTAATGCAATTCCAATTTCATATATTTCTTATTTACATGCTATAGCACTACAGTCATGGCCAAAAGTTTTTTTATGTGTGTTTGACAGATGTTTTTATCACAGACAGAAATATAATTGCAAATATATGAGTAACAAAAGCTTATATTGACAGAATGAGTTAATGCAGCAAGTCAATATTTGCAGTGTTGACCCTTCTTCTTCAGGACCTCTGCAATTCTCCCTGGCATGCTCTCAATCAACTTCTGGACCAAATCCTGACTGATAGCATTCCATTCTTGCACAATCAAGGCTTTCATTTTGTCAGAATTTTTAGGTTTTTGTTTGTCCACCCGTCTCTTGATGATTGACCACAAGTTCTCAATGGGATTAAGATATTTGGTGATAACTTTGGATGCTTCTTTTGATTCCAGTGATTCTGCAATATTTTTTTCTGTGACACATTGTGCTTTATGTTTCTGGTAATTTTAAGTTGATATATTTTGCTTTTATTCTTGGAAATACTTTCTAACTTTTCCTGAATTTGACACTGTCCTATTTACAGTTGTACACTACTGTCTGGGAACATAGGAGGGCTCAGAAGGGAAACCAGTTAGCTATTGGAAATCAGATTTTGCTGTAATAGTTAATAGTAGAACAATGTATTGGGACACTGTTCATGGTCACCTAACAGCTCAAATGATGGCTACCACAAACGGCACTATCTACTCCACTTTTCAGATCCTAGGGATTGCCTTGATCTTCATCCTTTGACCCCTAAATATGGATCTGGACTTACACAGAGACCCCCCTTAGGCTGACACCATGGAGGTAGTTGCTGTTTGGTGGTTCAAAAGGCAAGAATAATCAGGGAGCCAGGTCAGAACCAGTAAGGCAGACAAAATGTAAAATCAGAAGAAGCAAGAGTAGTCCGTGAACGGGTAAGGGTGAGATCAGGATACAATACGCAAGGTGGGAGCTGAGCATGCAGGACTAAACCAGAGGAGAACAATGCTGTTTCTGGCAGCTTCTTGCAATATGCTTTCCGATTGGCTGAAGCAGTGAGCTGATTATTTCAGCTCTCACACACCCTGCCAGACCGGATGGTAGCACTGGTACTAGAGGTTCTGGTTTCAACGTGTCCTCCATTTCCAGTGCCGCAAGCAGAATGAATCAGGCCACTCCTGGAGACTAGAGCAGATGGCAAAGGAGATATTGCACACTATTTGCAGAAGCCCTGATGTCAGAGAGTGGCAGAAAACCAGAGCAGTAGAAGAATTAAAAATTAGAACCTTCATTAAATTCCGATATACTGTAGAAGTAGTGACTATTTTGACTTCACATGAACTTTCTGGAAATTAGCACGCAGTGGATGTTACAGAGTGCCTGTAGTGCGAAGATTGTGCTCCAGGAAACACGCACACTGTAAACTGTTAAGTGGGTTCATCTCATCACAGCAATGCCAAATATATGGATACTATATGTGGTTTGGGAACACTGCAAGGCTCAGAATTTATTGGGAGATTTGACTTATGGTGAGCCAATTTTGCTGGATTGGGTTATGGAAGCCATGTTGCTATCTGAGAGCTTTTGAGCCACTAGTAATGTGGAAACCTCTGTTTTTCGATTGACACATAATGGAGGTGAGTGAGAGCTTTTTTTTGCAGGATGAGTAGAAGTTTTTACTCTTATAATTTTCACCTATATAACATTTCTTGGTGGCTTTTTATTACAATATTTGTGAGGCAGAATTAACAAACAGTTGATCACCATGCTTCACTGGTTTTTGCCATGATGTCTTCTATTAGACTGTGAGCTGTTATTGCCTTAGTGAATTATTCAGTTTTACTACATAACTTTGCATTTCTGTGGACATTTTAAGTAGAAATGTTCATAAATATAAATTTCAAATATATTTAATTTAAAAATAATTTGTTTCATTCTTGGCAGATGACTGTTCCTGGAGATCAGGGGAACAACTGACATCTTCAAATTTTCAATCAGATGACTTTGACATCACACAGGATACAATTGAAGTGAAGATCATTACTCCAGATATACCATCATCCCTTGACTGCAAAGATCAATCATCTGATCCTTTGAAACAGGTCCTTCCATCTGATTCATTACAGACTACTAAGAAAAATAAAAGTTACAAGATAATCATTAAAGAACGAAATGCTGTTAAAGCAAAGAAGCCATTTTCACGTTCAGAATATGGAAATAGTTTTCCCCTTGAAACATCTTTTGTTAAACATCAAAATATTCACACAGAGGAGAATAGATTTTCTTGTTCTAAGTGTGGTAGACATTTTAACCGGAAATCAGTTCTTGTTAGGCATGAGAGAACTCACACTGGGGAGAAGCCATATTCATGTTCAGAATGTGGAAAATGTTTTGCAGAGAAATCAAATCTTATCTCACATCACAGAACTCACACAGGGGAGAAACCACATTCATGCTCAGAATGTGGGAAATATTTTAACCGGAAATCGCATCTTGTCAGTCACCAGAGAATTCATACTGGGGAAAAGCCACATTTTTGTTCAGAGTGTGGAAAATGTTTTGCAGAGAAATCAAATCTTATCACACATCAAAGAACTCACACAGGAGAAAAACTATATTTATGTTCAGAATGTGGGAAATCTTTTAACCGAAAATGGTGCCTTCTTAAACATCAAAAATCCCATGCAGGGAAAAATTAATTATTGGAAAATCATATTTTGTGAAAAGTCAAAAATAACTCACATGGGAACAAACTATAAATTTCATTGACATATTCTACAAAACCATATAACAGAGTTGTATAATTAAATGAGAAACAGAAATGACCTTAAAACTAACAGTATTTTTTTAGACTACAAGACACATTTTAACAAGGAACCATCTTGCTAATAAGTGAGGACCTCCTAGTTCAGAGGCAGCTTTCTGTGACGGAGAACGCTGAGACAGCATCCTTCCCGATCACTGAAAGAACTGCTCTCTCCTGGTCCACTCTGATCTATGTGACCGCTGCAGAGAAGGGGAGGAACAAGATACCGGGACCTGCACAGAGACTTCACATCCTGAATGAGAGGCTGAAAGACCTTCCACCCGACTAGCTCAGGGATCTTTCAGGTCATGTGATCAATCACATGATTTGGAAGTAACTGCAAATTGGGGTAAGTTATACACTGTTTGTGTGTGTCTGTAAAAGTGCATATAAAGCAGGCCTGTATGTAAATGTGCATATGTAGCAAAGGTGTGTGTATGTAGATGTGCATGTGTAACAGAGTATTTGTATTTGTAAATGTGGATACAGTATATCCCAAAAGTGAGTAGATCCCTCACATTTTTGTAAATATCTTTTCATGGGACAACAATGAAGATATGACACTTTGATACAATGTAAAGTAGTCAGTGTACAGCTTGTATTACAGTGTAAATTTGGTGTGCCCTTCAAATAACTCAATACACAGCAATTAAAGTCTAAACGCTGTCAACAAAAGTGAGTACACCCCTAAGTGAAAATGGCCAAAGTGTCAATATTTTGTGTGGCCCCTATTATTTTCAAGCACAGCCTTAACTTTTTTGAGCATGGAGTTCACTAAAGCTTCACAGATTGCCACTGGAATCGTCTTCCACCCCTCCATGATTACATCACAGAACTGGTGGATGTTAGAGACATGCGTTCCTCCTTCTTCTGTTTGAGGATACCCCACAGGGTTTAGGTCTGGAGACAGTTTCTTTAGCAATGCAGTGTTCATCTTGGAGATGTGTTTGGGGTACTTATCAAGTTGGAATACTGCCCTGCTGCCTAGATTTCGAAGTCATTGGATTATGCTTCATTCTCTTCTTCAGTATGTTACAGTACTTATTGACATTCATGGTTCCCTCAATGAACTAGCTCCCCACAGCCAGCAGCACTCATGCAGCCCCAAACTATGACGCTCTCACCACCATGCTTGACAATAGGTGAGACACAATTGTTTTTCTACTCCTCACCTGGTTGCCGCCACACACAATTGATTCGATCTGAACTAAATAAGATTATCTTGGGCCCCTCAGACCACAGGAAATGATTCCAGTAATCCATGCCCTTAGTCTACTTGTCTTCAGCAAACTGTTTGCTGGCTTTCTTGTGCATCATCTTTAGAAGAGGCTTCCTACTGGGGCGACAGCCATGTAGACCAATTTGATGCAGTGTAAGGCTTATGGTCTGAACACTGACAGGCTGACCCCACCCCTATAGCCACTGAAGCATTTCTGGCAGCACTCATATGTCTATTTTTTAAAGACAGCCTCTGGGTATGATGCTAAGCACGTGCACTAAACTCCTTTGGTCGACCATGATGAGTCCAGTTCTGAGTGGAACCTGTTGTTAAACTGCTGTATGGTCTTGACCACTGTGCTGCAGTTTCAGGGTGTTAGCAATCTTCTTATAGTCTAGGCCATGTTTATGTAGAGCAACAAATATTTTTTTCAGGTCCTCAGTGAGTTCTCTGCCATGAGGTGCCATTTTGAACTTCCAGTGAACAGTACGCAAGAGTGTGAGAGCGATAATATCAAATTTAACTCACCTGTTTCCCATTTACACAAGACCTTGTAACACTAATGAGTCACATGAGACCGGGGAGGGAAAATAGCTAATTGGGCACAATCTGTCCATTTTCACTTAGCAACGTACTCACTTTTGTTGACAGAGGTTTAGACATGATTGGCTATGTGTTGAGTTATATAGAGGGCACACCAAATTTACACTGTTATACAAGCTGTACACTAACTACATTGCATTGTATCAAAGTGTCATATTTTCAGTATTGTCCCATGAAAAGATATAATAAAATACTTACAAAAATGTGAGGGGTGTACTTACTGTTTGGTATGTTGTATGTAGCTGAGCTGTCTGTGTATGTCAGTGTTGATATGTAGCAAAGCTGTATGTGTGTAGCAGAGCTGTGTGTGTAAATGTGCATATGTAACAGCTTTGTGTGTAAATGTTCATATGTAACAGAGCTGTGTATGTAAATGTGTATAAGTAGCAGAGCAGTGTTTGCAAGTGTGCGTATGTAGCAGAGCTGTGTGTATGTAAATGTGCATATGTAGAAGAGCTGTGTGTACTGTATATGCAGTAATGTGTGTGTATATGTGAGCTGTATAGTGCTCATTAATGGTTATGCTGTGAAGCTATATGGAAATAAAATACACAGTACAGAAAACATAGAATAGATTGAAAAAATCTAAAAATTGCAATGTGTATTTAGCCCCGAGTCAATACATTTGTGGGACCAACTTTTGCTGCAGTTACTGCTGAAAGTCTTTTAGGGTCTGTCTGTACCAGCTTTGCTCATCTAGAGGCTGCAAATATTGCCATTCTTCTTTGCAAACTAGCTCTAGCTCAGTGGTATTGGATGGAGACATCTGTGAACAGTAATTTTTAGATC
The DNA here is from genome assembly GCA_009801035.1 of Oophaga pumilio. Classification (NCBI taxonomy): domain Eukaryota; kingdom Metazoa; phylum Chordata; class Amphibia; order Anura; family Dendrobatidae; genus Oophaga; species Oophaga pumilio. The sequence goes on along the minus strand of VIAB01019453.1, from coordinate 3,359 downwards.
TTGCGACAGATTTTCATTGGGGTTTAGGTCTGGATTGTGTCTGTGCTGTTCACACACATGAATATGCTTTAATATAAACCATCCATTGTAGGGTCGTTGTCCTGCTTTAACGCAAAATTTACGCCCCAGTCTCGAGAATTTTGCAACTTCTAATAGGTTTTCATTCAGGATTTAGCTCCATCCATCTTTCCAGCAACTCTAACCAGCTTCCTTGTCCCTGCTGAAGAAATGGTGAAACCAGTGGATGTGTCCAAATCTGCTCTGATGATAAGGATGAATGGCAGACGATATTCTTCAAAGCTTTATTTTAAACCAGGTTATGTAGTTAACGCTCTTCAAGGTCATGTAGGACCTCTTCCTCAGGATGAAACCTGCCACTCTTAGACTCTTCAATGACCCCCAGGTTCAGCATCTGCTTCACCTCTTTTGAGACTATCTCTCAGCAGGCTTCAGTGATCCAATATAGCTTCAAGTTTACCCAAACATAAGGCTCCGTGGGAACCTCATGCTGTATTGCCTGAATACAACCTGGTAATTCTGAGAAAAAGTCTCTGTTCCGATGTAGCAACTCTCGGCATTGCTGCCTTTGGACACGTTGGATTTGAACTTCGCCAGCAAACAAGGGGCTTCCATGGGTTCTCTATCTTGCCATTGCTTTATCAGGTTGACATGGTACACCTGGTAGGGCTTCCTTCTCCATGATTGATGGATTTTATAGTTGACCTCACCAATCTTTTCAGCTACTTCATAGGGGCCCTCTATAATAAGTCCTCATTCATGGCAAAATAAGGATATCGGGTGTCAGCCTTCGGCTCTTGTACAACACCATGAAGTACAGTCACATTATCATATGCTCCTTTTAGATTTAAGTCCCAGAATGAAAAAAAGTCCAGCCCTATTTTTATTGGGTGTAACAAGTCCTGCATGACTCAAATGTCATGAGTCTTGGTGCCAGAGTTTGTATTTATGACCACACGAGCCACAGGGTAATTTTTACACCGGACTCTAACCACTTTCCCAAGAACTAGCCAGTGAGGAAGTGTGACCCTCACTAGTGTTACCAAACTGCCTGAGTTCAATACACTAGTCACTAACAGTGGGCATGCCTGTGGCCCCTAGCCATGTTGAGGGTCAGCACTGCAGGCAGACTATGCAAAATATGAGCAGCGCCGACCTATACTGCAGTCCATTGGTGGTCATGGGGCAACGGGCGGCTATGTACTCCAGGGTGTGACACCTCCAACAAACCACGGTATTAGATGTGGCCTTCAGCAAGAACTCAGAAACTTCCTGGGCCCTCAGACACGCTGCAGATGTTGCTCTAGTTCCCTTCTTTTGGTAGTCCCCGTTTGGAACCTCAGCATGAAGATGTTAAGACTCCTTGCTTTCCCAAAGAACTCTTGACCACCTGGTACCTTTCCACCATTGCCCACCAGGTCATCGGCATTCCGGGGATCTCCACCAGGTGTAACAGGTCGATCATTTGAGATAGGGGAAGTTTGTCACCATGGTAGGCCCAGTGATGCATCCATACTCATAAGCACGCTAATATCTCTATTTTCAAATTGGCATACTCTGCAAGGCCAGGTCATAATAGATCTTCTGCAGTTACCCCATTAGATATGGCGCCCGAACCTTCGCCCACTGCCCTGGCAGCAATTTCTCATCGTCTGCCATCCTCTGAAACATGGCCAGGAATGCCTCAACACCATACCCTGGTGTCATCTTTTATAACTCCCCTCTTACAGTTTTCCTCACCTGGGTATCATTGCTTCGGCCTGGAGGCGGTGTGGCTTCCCTGACACGGACTGCCTCTGCCAAGAGTGTTATCTGCTGCTGCTGTATTTATTGCAGCTGGATTTGCTGCACACACACAGTTTATTCTCCTGTGCTTGCTTCTGCATGTTAACCTAAACCAGCTGCTTGATTCGCTCCTCCATGTCTTCAGACCGCGCATGCCACTACTACAGTTGATTTGACCCAGGACATACAGTTTCTTGGCTGCCATCACCTGTGCTCCTTGGCAATCTTGCACGCAATTCTAACACCAATTAAAACATCTCAGCTCACTCCGCAGAGCTTGAGGTATACACAGCAAGCAATTTATTAAACAATGTCCAGGCAGGTTTATTCAAACTTCATAAACTGCAGTAAATAAAGCATATAACGGCCCTTGGACATAAGGAAAACAAAAATAGTCCAAGCACAATGACACACACTTGTTGGACCAGTTCACTCGGACAGCGTAACATCCAGCACAAAAGACTGACAGGAGACTTCACAAAGGTGGACTTTTCCCCTACACTCTCAGTCACTGAATGAGACAACTGGTCTCCTTTTAATCTGCCATGCCACACCCCAGGGTGGGGATGCGTGATCAGCCATTCCACCCATCTCTCTGACTGCTCATAAACCCGACCCTTGACAAGCCCTATACATGCTGGAGCCCATTACACAACCAAGACAAGAATCTGAATGCTGCTCCAATTTGTTGGTGACTGCAATATAAGAGTGACATGTGGGCAGTGTCACCGAGGACTGGTAGCATGGCCGATTCTAGCGTTCCTCCTAACTGAAGTCAACATTTAAGTGGCATCCCTATCTCATACTGCACTAAAATCATGTGGTGAATGACCACAAATCCTTTTTCTTTTTTTCTTCTGGGGGAGGAGAGAGAGGATGGGAAAAGTGTTTTGGTTATGACATTGTTATGGTAAAATGACCTATCCGTATGATTTTCCAGCTCCGTATGATTACTGTGATGTCAAATTTTTATATTGATCTTTTTTCTTTAATGTTGAGAAAAAATATAATTTTAAAGAGAATCTGTCAGTAGGATCCACCCCCCTAAGCCACTTCTATGGGTATGTTGGTCATAGAACGCTGAAAAAAATTATAACTTGTTATCTGATGTCTTATTCTAGCAAAAACCACACTTTTCCCAATATGTAAATGAGCTGTTAGGACCTATGGGCCGGACTAAGATCTCCCTGAGAATCTGACTCCAGAGCTAATGTATAAGGAAAGGGCCATTACCAGTGTGATACATTGGGAAGCAGACAGCGTTGTGATCAGCATCTGACCCCCTCTAACAATCTTCCCTAATGTGATGATCAACACTCCCAGAGCCGAAGCATTAATACAGGATAATATTTGGGCCCCTCAAATCTATTTCAGAAATTAAGTTGTCTCCAAAAAAGAAAGATCGATATTGGAAATCTGCTGCTAAACTTATAATCCTTCTAATGTTCTAAAAAAAATGAGGACATTCAAAAATCTAATGCCGCCATATAACTGTGACTAAGGGTGTGTGATTCCTCCAGGCTTTATATTTTCTACTGCTTCTGACCAGCCGGACG
>VIAB01019452.1:41727-52052 GCA_009801035.1 Oophaga pumilio | reverse complement strand
CTATTTTTTTGCAATTTCTCCTCAGCTACCGAAACATAACAATTGACACAGAGATTTCCTTGTTCTTTTGACAATGTATTTTAATTAGGGCTGTATTTTTAAAGCATATCTAATAAAGTATCTTTTAAGGGGTATACATATTTTTTTTTCAGAGAATCTAAGCATCAAATTTACAAAACTTGGATGTTATGCATCAGAATTAAGTGAACAAATTTGTCATTTACACCTCAGAGTTAAGGCACAGAGCTTGGAGGTTGCATATTAGAGTTGAGGCACAAAGCTTGGTGGTTGCATATTACAGTTGAAGCACAGAGCTTTGTGGTTGCATATTAGAGTTGAGGCACAGAGCTTGGTGGTTACATATTAGAGTTGAGGCACAGAGCTTGGTAGTTGCATATTAGAATTGAGGCACAGAACTTGGTGGTAACACATTAGAGTTGAGGCACAGAGCTTGGTGGTTGCATGCTAGAGTTGAGGCACAGAGCTTGGTGGTTGCATATTAGAGTGGAGGCACAGAGCTTGGTAGTTGCATATTAGAGTGGAGGCACAGAGCTTGGTGGTTGCATATTAGAGTTGAGCCACAGAGCTTGGTGGTCACACATTAGAGTTGAGGCACAGAGCTTAGTGGTTACACATTAAATTTTAGACACAGAGCTTGGTTGTTGCATATTAGAGTTGAGGCACAGAGCTTGGCGGTTGCATATTAGAGTTAAGGCACAGAGCTTGGTGTGAAGAAACCAGATTGTATCTTAATTTCCCAGACAACCATGTTTTTGCAAACCAACAAGAATTGACTTTTTATCTGTATATTGGCTTGTGGATTTAAGTGTTTATGTCTGGTGGATCAAGAAAACAGACTTGCATACCATTTAACATAGTGTCTAAGTCTGTAATAGTGACTTGTACATAGTGTGTGTTTATCTTTGTTTATTGTGTGCTGATATGCTAATTGTGTATTGTATTCTATACCAGTTTGTTGATTTTGAAGGTAGATAGGGAAAAGCTGTGAGGGTGGTCTAAAGGACACTGTGTAAATCTAAAAATAGATCACCTGCCTCTGGTATAAAAGAGACTTCTTTTCTTCTGGTTGGCGTAACTCTTCAGGATCTCAGCTCAGGGTACTGCTGAAAGAACACAGGACTGCTCTTGGTTATCTCCCTACGCTTGTCGTTTCCTCTTCTCTGCGTGCGTATCACAGGTGGAGTAGCGACCCTGGGAGCTCGGACATAACATCTACCATTATCCCGGCGATTCAGCGGCAGGGTGAGACCCTGTAATGTGCACCATCTTGGGGTAATTGCTGGGATTGTTCTGTTTGCTATTGGGTGTTATGGTTCAATAAAGTATTGCCACACTGTTTTACCCTAACCCGGTGTTGTCTGTGTAGTGTAATACCCACCTGTGAGATAGAGCGGGCGTTCAGTGGTATGAGCACTGGTCCATGCAGTCTTGCTAAAGGCAGCCAGGCCAGCGAACGAGAGCACCCACTGACCCCGTTTCTCCACACTTGGTGGTTGCATATTAGGGTTGTTCCACAGAACTTGGTGGCTACACATTACAATTGAGGCACAGAACTTGGTGGTTGCATAATAGACTTGAGGTACAGAGCTTGGTGGTTGCATATTAGAGTTGAGGTACAGAACTTCATGGTTGTATATGAAATTTGAGGCACAGTGCTTGGTGCTTGGTGGTTGCATATTAGAGTTGAAGAACATAGCTTTGTGGTTGCATATTAGAGCTGAGGCACAGAGTTTGGTGGTTGCATATTAAAGTTGAAGCAAAGAGCTTGTCAGTTGCATACTAGAGTTGTGGCACAGAGCTTGGTGGTTGCATATTAGAGTTGAAGCACATAGCTTTGTGGTAGCATATTAGAGCTGAAGCACAGAGCTTGGTGGTTACACATTAGAGTTGAGGCACAAAGCTTGTTGATTGCATATTACAGTTAAGGCACAGAGCTTGGTGGTTGCATATTAGAGTTGAGGCAGAGAGCTTGATGGTTGCATATTCGAGTTGAAGCACAGAGCTTGGTAGTTGCATATTAGAGTTGAAGCACAGAGCTTAATGGTTCCATATTAGAGTTGAGCCATAGAGTTTGGTGGTTACACATTAGAGTTGAGGCACAGAGCTTGTTGATTGCATATTACAGTTAAGGCACAGAGCTTGGTGGTTGCATATTAGAGTTGAGGTAGAGAGCTTGGTGGTTGCATATTAGAGTTGAAGCACAGAGCTTGGTAGTTGCATATTAGAGTTGAAGCACAGAGCTTGATGGTTCCATATTAGAGTTGAGCCATAGAGTTTGGTGGTTACACATTAGAGTTGAGGCACAGAGCTTTGTGGTTGTATATTACAATCAAGGCACAGAGCTTGGTGGTTGCATATTAGAGTTGAGACACAGCTTGGTGGTTGCATATTAAAATTGAGGCACAGGTCTTTGTGCTTACAAAGAAGCAACAGTCTCTTGGCACAATTTACCATTTAACTCACAACAGACAGTTGCAGGTCGTAGAAGACTATATCAGTTATTTTCTCAGGTCACTTTATTAACCCAGTGTGTGTAGACTTGTAATGGCATGCAATAAAGATGGCTATAAATCATCTGCAACCACTTGCATTATCCAATGCTGACTTTATTTATACATATTTATTTAATTGTCTATCAAGCAATCCAAGACCACTCTATGAAATCTAAGTCACTACACTTCTCATCAAGCCCTACTCCAACTATGTATCCTTCTCATTGCCACTAACACAGGAAAGGAGTGTCTTGGTAGCGTGATACTTTGCCCAAAGAACTCACAAGATCACAATAACACTATCAGGCCATCTGACCAAGTGGCACGATAAGGTCAGATGAGCTAAGGGCATCACATGCCCTTTTACTTGCACTTGTAATCTCTGATCGAGCAAACTTGTATGCCAACTTCCATACATATAGCAGACATACATGGCACCTGACATACAAGGAACCATGGGTAAAAATTAACGGTACAGTGCCTAAATTAAAAGTATTAAAATGATGTTATCTACTTGCATAACATAACATCACCTGACCCATCATAGCTCATTGCACAGCACAACATAAGTTGTTAATTCACTGCCTCCTGTGTGAATAGAGCCATAGTAATCATGATAGATCATTGCTTCATTCACTGCCACAATAGATTCCTTCTTCAGTCCTATGGACGTGAAAGTCGAGATGGTCAATCATTTGCGCCAACTCTACATTTACACAGTAGGCTTTGGGATGTCTGTTCTTGGGATCATTGGAGTTCCTCCAGCGAAGCTCAGTTGACTTAGACTCCTGGTTTTTTTTCACTTCCCTCTTTTGCCCTTCATCTTTTTTACCTTCACTTCTCCTATAGATGTCTGAAGATGTTTCTCCCCCATATAAATATTTATGGCGTGATCCTTTACCTCCGTTCTCATAGGGTTTATAAGAAACCATTTGTCACATCTATATACAGTGGGTTTTTAATTTCCTCTCCGCATTTACATTTAATGCATTCTACAACATCTAATAGCTGCACTGTCAGATCTATAGACCGCCTCATCCAATTTACTTAATTACTGCAGCTCTACAAATAGTTTTTAAATGATTAGGACTGTGGGTTGCTGAAGCCTCATTGAAAACAAAATGTACGAAAATAAGAAGCCAGAGCAATGGAGGACAATTTGCTCAGTATAAGTCAGCTCTGTAACAGTGTGTGTTGACACTGCTGCTAATTTTCCATAATGAGTTTTGTACTTGGCATTTTCTAGTTGTTTTTAACTTTGAAGGGTCCTTTAATTGGGCGATGTCCTCCAGCAGTGAAAATGTTAATTAAACAAATGGTAATTATAGTTGTCATTGCGCTGTACAGATCTGTTCTCTTAAAGCTAATTAAAGCCTATTGAATAATTAAGATAGGCAATTGTATAATGTGAAATATAAAATTCTCCGCTCTGATTTCACCATTTGATGGGTGGAACTGGAATTTAAGTAATCACCATATACAGAAGAGAGAATAGAAAATACATTTTATGTATCTTATCTTACGATTAGGGCTCCATACTTAAGACCCCACCAAACACTCATCATGGATAAACTTTAGCAGAAGCCATTGATTTTGGCAGGCTTGGCCAAGCCAACTAAAACGTATAGAGGTTTCCCATTTTTTCTCTTGACAAATGATGTTGACGGTGATAAGTATGGCTGAAGAGTTGAGGGTATGGATTCGCAAATCTCCTGAAGAGGTCATGAAACTGAGAAAATGCAGTTCATGATGATGCTCGCAAATCTAAATATTTTTGATGCTCAAAGAGACATTTTTCCGGCTTAGCATAAAGATGATTTTATCTCTCTTCAGAATGGATCGGGCATGAAGATGGTGTGAATTCAAGTTTTGGGAAAAGATTAAGATTTCATCCAGATAGGCTAAGACATTTTCATACAGGACGTCGAAGAAGATTTGCTTAACAAAGTTTTGGAACACCACCGGTGTGTTGCAAAAACTGAAAGGCATTACAAGACATTAATAATGAACATCACAGGTGTTGAATATAGTCTTCCATTTGTCACCGTCTTCCATACGGATTATAAGCTCCATACTTTTTGAATTTGGTGAAGATGGCATGACTCTTAATCCGAGATGAAGAACGATGGATAATAATGTTTCAGAAGTATTTTACATCATCAAAACAGGCAGATGTGGAAATGTTAACCAAAAAGAATGTCCCAGAAAAGAGGGTGACTGAGACAGATGTTGGAGAGTGGGTGGTATAACAGCAGGAGTTTGAGACAATGTCTCTGTACGAGTTGAGAGGTAAGGTACAGTCCAGATGACCTCCCGTTGGCTCACAGTAACTTGTGTAGTTCAGATTATTATTATTATTATTACACATTTATATAGCGGCATTTATTCCATGGCGCTTTACATATGAAAAGGGAAAATATAGACAGGTACAATAAACGTGTGCTAGACAAGGGACACACAAGTACAAAAGGAGAGAGGACCCTGCCCGCGAGGGCTCACAGTCTACAGGGATGGGTGAGAATACACTAGGAAAGGGTAGAGCTGGTCGTGCGATGGTTCAGTAGACTGAGGATCATTGTAGGCTGTAGGCTTGTCGGAACAGGTAGGTCTTCAGGTTCTTCTTGAAGGTTTCCGTTGTTGGTGAAAGTCTGATGTTTTGCGGCAGGGAGTTCCAGAGTATGGGGGAAGCCCGGGAGAAGTCTTGTAAGCGGATAAATCCACTATTTCAAGTGACAACATTGTCAAAGTAGTCACACCCTTGGTATCCAAGGGCATCATGAGAAAAGAAGATTATGTGGTAATACTGAAGCAACATCTCAAGTTATCAGCCAGGAAATTAAAACTTGGGGGAAATGGGTATTCCAAATGGACAATGACCCGAAGCATGTTGCCAAAATGGTAACAAAGTGGCTTAAGGATTTCAAAGTCAGTGTTTTGGAGTGGCCATCACAAAGCCCTGATCTGAATCCGATTGAAAATTTATGGGCAAAGTTGGAACGGCCGGTGCAAGCAAGGCGACCTACAAACCTGGATCAGTTACACCAGTTTCGTCAGGAGGAATGAGCCCAAATTCTGACGAACTACTGTATTGTGAGAAGCTTGTGGAAGGAGATCCCAAACGTCTGACTCAAGTCACTCAGTTTAAGAGCAATGGTACCAAATACTAATGAAATGTATGTAAACTTTAGACTTTGCAGTAAGTAATAAAAATGCCTTAAAACATTCTCTCTCTCTCATTATTCTGGCATTTGGCAAATATTAATAATTATGGTAATCCTAATTGGCCTAAAACAGGAAAGGTTTATTCTGGTGTCATGTCAGATATTAAGAAAAACATGCAGATGTGTCTTCTTATATAGTGCATTGAAACTTCTGGTTTGAACTGTATTAGTAAGTAGCACAAAATCAATTTCCCAACACATCTGTTAAAAATAAGAATAAAGTGGACAACCTCTTTAACAATTTGAAAGTTTTGTCTATCATTGTGATTTTAAAAATGATTACTCTTTTAGATCTAAAACCTGATTTATTACATAAAGAATGAATAAATAAGGCATTTTAAAAGCTAAAGGCCAGGCGTATTATAGGGGAGTACATTTTCTTATCTGCTTTTTGCCGAGATACTGCTTGGAGAAGATAGCAGGCATATATAAGTGATTCTCAGAACATCATACAAAAACGTTATTGATTTTTTTTCCTCACTTGCTGTTCGGCTGCAGATAAAAATCTCTCGAAATTTGACTTGAGTTATCTAATTTCAAGTCTTTGCCACTCAACTAAAAAAAAAATCTAGGCGAATATGAGCGTTGACAAGTCGACATTTTAGAATAGAGCTATCTGCTGGAGAATCTGAATATGCCGCCACACGGGGAAGAGAGGGGGACGTTTTGATAGCTTCTTTCTTGTGACTCATTTATTTTTACGATCCCTGGTAACAAGACGATGCTCTCTGAACAATTTATTTGGAGAAAATGCCCATAAAATATATTTTTTCTGCTATTTATATGCAGAACATTGATTTGTGTTGTTAGGTTGCGAATGTGAGGTCTCGGAGAGCAAAATGGAGGTGGCATGTTTATCGTAAGAGAATGTGGAAAGTGAAGTGGCTGAGTAGTAGCAGTATCACTTTATCTCTCCTGTTGATGAAAAACTAGAACTCTCAGCATGCTCCAAATATGAACTTTGGACAAATTAGGAATTGTATTGAAGAGATTAACCCTAAAAATGCAAGAATCTTGTTGGGTATGGGTTCACAGAGTTTCTTCAAGGCGGTCAAAAATGCTGAGTTTTCTAGTAGAAACAGTTTCAGGAAATGCTCCTTCTTTGGAGAGTTTCTGGAAGAGTTTTTCCTGTCCTGGATCAGTTTTCAAAAGTTTTTTAAGCATTTTTGGAGAGTCTTTATTTCCATAACTGTTTTTTTAGTACACTTTTGATTGGAAGGTGCCTAGTTTGGAACTTATTCCATCAAGAAACACTTCAAAGCAGTGACATGCACTTCCCTTTTTTCCCACCAGATTCTTTATAAAGCCTGAATCAGAAAAAATTACTCCAAAGACTGACCATATGCACAGAGTAGTGGTTTTACAATAGAAATGTAGATGAAGAGTATTTCAAGCATTTTTTGAGTAATTTTTCAGGCATTTTTCAGGGAGGATCAACTCCAAAAGCCTCCTGTTTGTATGTACGCTACAAAGTTTGTTTTGTGCAGGGTTTCATTTTGGCAATCAATTCCTAGAAAAGTAGAAAGTTATAATTCATGACAAAGCATTTCTCTGGTACTAGGGATTATTCAGTTCTCAGTTATGAAAGGCAGAGATGGTAAGGACCCTTTAACGTTGTCTGCCTTGGCACTTGCAATAGGGAGATCACTGAAGATTGGTCACCTAAAAAAAATCAGCTGTCAGGCGATTGAGACTTGCTGGGAGCTGAAGCTTCATAATACAGTAAGTCACAAAAGTGAGTACACCCCTCACATTTTTGCAAATATTTTATTATATCTACTCATGGGAGAACGCTGAATTTTGTGTGCCCTCAAAATAACTCAACAGACAGCCATTAAAGTCTAAACCACTGGCAACAAAAGTGTGTACACCCCTAAGTGAAAATGGCCTTATTATGCCCAAAGTGTGAATATTTTGTGTGGCCACCATTATTTTCAAACACTACCTTAACTCTCTTGGGCATGGAGTTCACTAGAGCTTCACAGGTCGCCACTGGAATCCTCTTCACTCCTCCAAGACGACATCACGGAGCTGGTGGATGTTGGAGACCTTGCTCTTCTCCACCTTCTGTTTGAGTATGCCAAACAGATGTTCAATAGGGTTTAGGTTTGGCTTGGCCAGTCCAGCACCTTTACCCTCAGTTTCTTTAGCAAGGAAGTCGTAATCTTGGAGGTGTATGTGGGGTCATTATCATGTTGGAATACTGCCCTGCGACCCAGTTTCCGTTGGGAGAGGGGATCATGCTGTGCTTCAGTATGTCACAGTACATGTAGGTATACATGCTTCCCTCATTGAACTGTAGCTCTTCAGAGCTGGTAGCACTCATGCAGCCCCAAACCATGACATTCCCACCACCATGCTTGACTGTATGCAGAACATACTTGTCTTTGTACTCCTCACCTGGTAGTCCCCACACACACTTGACACCATCTAAACCAAAGAATTTTATCTTGGACTTATCAAATCCCAGGACATGGTTCCAGTAATCCATGTCATTAGTCTGCTTGTCTTCAGCAAAGTGTTTTTTGGCACTCTTGTGCATCATCTTTAGAAGAGGCTTGTTTCTGGGACAACAGCCATGCAGACCAATTTGATGCAGTGTGTGGTGCATGGTTTGTGCACTGACAAGCAGACTCCCCAGCCTTGTAACCTCTGCAGCATTGTGTATGGTCTGAGCACAGACAGGCGGACCCCCCACCCCTGTAATAAAAAGGGTTTATTCTATTCCTATGACAGGTGTTGGGTTTCATTACTCCTCTAGGCATTGCCATAAGGGAGTCCCTGGGAATGCAGGAGGTCTGTCCACTACGGAAACCAAACTAGGAGCTTGGAAAATATCTTACACTACACAGGACATTAGGTAGTGAATAATGATGTGATCATGGGTTTTTATAAGAAAAGGTTTCCGGTTTAGGGAGTTCTAGTAGAGAGTTCGGAAGGAGTAGAGTGAAAGTCTAGCGAGGTGTTAGAGAGTAAAAGTAAAGCTAGAAAAGACAGTTCTAACAGGTGCAAAGAGAGGCAGGTGGAGCAAAGCTGAAGAGGGGCTGTCACTCCAAGTTTCCCCACAGTATGAGGACACATCCAAAGCTTAGTTTGGATGCCGGACAGTGTTGGTCTTGAGGTCCAGAAGAGGTATTGAGTGCCATACCCATGTTCCCCTTGTGAGGAAGATATCGACCGGGTCGCAGAGAAAGTGAAGGATGGTGGCCTACTCTTCGCTGAAGCTGTTATACCAAAAGGAATGTCTCTAGGGTCAGCAAGAAGAGTTGGGCCAGGGATAAGACGGGCAGAACGGAGATGAAGACTAACAGGCAAGGAAACAAAGGAAACATCACTAAAATGGGACTATGTCTTATTCTGCATACTGCAGCCATGTGTAACTGAATTGCACAGTAAACCTGTTTGTGTTAACCCAGACTCAAGGTCTCCTGTCTTGCCTGAAGCTACAGACAGACCCAATCCCATTAACAGGGAGGTAGAAAGAACTCCTGAGCTACATGTGAGTAAAGAACAAACTCCAGAATACCCCACAAACCTGTCAGGCTCATGTTTCGAAGAGGGGTTTTAGGACAAAGAGATCTCAGTTCTGGGCCACAGCAAACCGGCCCTGTATCCGCCTTCAGCTGTACAGCAGTCCAATCAGGGACGGGGCCTTCCGGAGCTTCTTTCATATGTCTGCTATTCGAGTGATTACATGGCTATTTAGCTGGATCTTTGCCACCAATTGTTGTCAGTTTAGCTTAGCTCAAGTGAGGTTCGCTTGCTCTGTACTCTGTGTTCCTTTATTTGATCTTTGCTGCCTGACCTTGGATCTTACCTTTGACCTTCCAAATGCCTTGCCCTTTAGTCTTTACCTTGGACTGTGACCTGATTACGCCTTTGCCTTCAGCATAAAAAGGCTGCGAGGCACTTCTATTGAGGGTGCACAAATAGGTTTCCACTCCACAATAAGTAAAACATGAATTTGGGACTTCGGGGTTGATGCAAAGATAACAGATTTTATTTCACAGATTATTCACTGCTTGCAATATTTATAACTTTTCAGCCGATTATATGGACTTCTTTAGAACTAAGGATACAACAGGTAACAAATAAGTGTAAGATATATGCAAGAAAACACAAAGACAAAAATGTTATGTATACAAATGTACAGCAATATAAGTGACTAAACAAATAACAAAAAAATTATTGTCATAGGATATGAGGAAAATGGCACCAAATATATCATGAAGTACCAGCCGAGTACAGATCAATGAACCTGACTACATCGAGATGCACATAAAATATAAATCAGATAGATTAAATACACATGACGGGTTGGGACAGCACAATAGTTATATAGTCATGTAGGTAAAGGAGATACAAGAAAAAAATGGCTGACCGTTATACTGCTCAATAGAAAATACTTGGCTTTGGAGGATGCAAAGAAAATAAATAAATTATAGAAATCCTATCTCAGAAATATCATTAACTTACCAGGGATACCTTGGGACAATGTTGACTGTTCCGTAACTCATAAAACGGCGTAGGGGAAATGCTCTACTATGCTAGAAGAATGGCGCTGAGGATCTGGGGTTGTATGTTGTAACAA
>VIAB01019452.1:17886-28970 GCA_009801035.1 Oophaga pumilio | reverse complement strand
CAAGTTTCTGTTAACGTTTAGGGCATCAAGACAATTTGCAGGATGGGGATTTTCATTGCAAAATTTTGAGAGGCATTTTGGCTTTTTTACTTGGGCTTCTACAGAGTTTAAACATTTTAATACTGCATTTCTGATGTTAAGAAGCCTTTTCAGTATTTCTTTTCATGTCTCTCATGACAAACAAGCGTTACAAGAAATAATTATTTTGTGGCAGTGTCTAGTGCTGGGGTTGAGTGAATCATTCTAAGGTTCAACTGAGTGACAATATTTTCAGCAGCGACAACACTTTCAGCAGCGCTGTGCACAGATTGTCGAAATTGACAACATCCGTTAACCTGTAGTAGGGATCATAATATAATTTGCCTGCCTCAATCACACATAAATACTAAAGATTCGTTAATACTGACCAATTAGCGACACAATACGACCACCAATCAGTAAACTTTTACCTATCAGCGGTCATTTAATTGCAGACCAAAGTAAACGATGCACACTGAGCGATCTACACTAGCTTAGCAGCATACGCCGCCATGGTTCGGAAATGGGGAAGACTCATATGAACTACACAGACTCAAAAATCTGGAAAACCGAGAGAAGACACAAAGTCATGGAAAGAGACAAAGAAGAGACCCACACAGTCACAGGTAGTACACTAAAGAAAACTATAACCCCTAGGGAAACACAGATAGTAAAAGGCTGTAGAAAAACCTAAAGAAGACACACACCAACATGGATAAAACACTGAAGGAAACTGAAGAACATGAAGTCATAGTCACTGGTAGTAAACCAGAGAAAACTTAAAAACCCAGAGAAGAAGCACAGTTACGGGTAAGAGAACAAAGAAAACAGGAAAATCTGGAGGAGATACAAACTGTCATGAGTAGGAAATCAGAGGAAACTGCGAAACACAGAAGAGACAAACAGAAGTCATGCGTAGGAGACAGGAGAACATATGGGAGGCTCACAGTCACTAATAAGAAACCAAATAAAACTGGAAAGCGCAGTGGAGATGCACCCAGCCATGAAGATGACACCAGAGGAAACTGGAGAACTTGGAGAAGACACATAGCCATGAGTAGGAAGCTGGAGAACCAGGAGCAGACGAGCAAAGCCATGAGTATGAAACCAGAGGAAACTGGAGAACTTGCAACAGTCATATAGCCATGAGTAGGAAGCTGGAGAACTAAGAAAAGATTCATGAACATCCATAGGTAGGAAACTAGAAGAAAATGGAGAACCCAGAGGAGGCCTATAAAGCCATTAATAGGAAACCAAAGGAAACTGGAGAACCCAGAGAAGGCATAGAAAGCCATAAATAGGAAACCAAAGGAAACTGGAGATCCCTAAAGAAACATGAGTAGTTGGAGCAGACACACATAGCCATGATTATGAAGCTGGAGAATCAAGAAAAGACACAATGAACAGCAATGAGTAGGAAACCTAAAGGAACTGGAAAACCTGGAGGAGACATACAAAGCCAAAAGTAGGAAACTAGAGAAACCGGAATAGACACTAATAGTCAGGAGTTGAAATCAAACAGTGCTGCAAGAAAAAGTTTTAATCAATGAGCCACCACGCTTCCCAGTCATGCATAGAAGCCAGCAATTTGGTTTCATTGCATGCCATCGTACTATTATAAAATGCAGTACTAGTATTATCCTATGTCTATGCAGAGGGCATGCAATGTTTTTCTAGCAATCCAAGTGATACTGACACATACAGAGCAGCTACACAGAGACTCTGCTGCATATTAAGAAATCCTATTTGGCTTGATGTCATATCTAATCATACATTGTGTGATGATATGAGTAAATGGCTTATTCCTCTCCTCTGGTTTTGATACTTGTCCTTACCCCCTTCATCTGCGGTGACTTATCATGAAGTGCTGCAGATTATTGAGTCTCAAGAACATCTTTAGCATCAACAGCAATTTAGAGGCTTTCAGTTTCTGACAGTGAAGGAACAATGAGTTAAGAACCTGTAATTCCAGGCATAAACATGCCGAACACTTAAGACAAATTGCCTTTCACATCCAAAGGGTATTGTTTCCTTTTAAGATGCAAAAATTCAATTGATATACAACTAAGAAATGTCAAGAAAATTAATGGTTAGTAACAGAAGTGGCCAGATGGGTGAATTATTGGTTACGGACTATCACCCACATGTAAAACAATCTTACATTTGGTATATAAAGTGCTATGAAAAGTATTTCCCCCTCCCATCCTGATATCTTCTATGATGCAAAAATAGAAAAAAAAATGTCACGCCACAGTGGTAGTCAACCAACAGAAGTACATAATATAGGTTATGGTGTGTAAATACATATATACTACTCCTTGCAGATCACTGTCTAACTCAGAGTATATTAATCTCCAGGGATATCAATCTATCCATTAAGGAAGCAGAAATGATTGTGAATCAATGTCACCGACTTTGGTGCAAATGAAGGTAACAACAAGTGCACTGGAGGCAACAACAGGACATCGCTCAAAAAGAGAAAGGTGGACATGGACTATTTCTCTCTTGTTATCATTTTTGACTGATTCGTCTCTACTTTTACATTTTGCTAATGTCTTTATCCCTTCTAGTAGCAGAAGCGATGCCTGCAGCCCATTCAGGTTAAAGAGGTCTTCCGGCTTCTGCAGAATGACACATCCATACAGAGGCAGGTCATGGGCAGTGCCAGACAGGACATAGAAGGGTATTAACGCATCAGTAGGACCAGTTTCTGCTCCTTTGTACGTGAAGAAGTGAAGAAGAGGGAGCATGGCCAAAGCCCTACAACCGAACCTCAAGTGAATACTTGTGTGCACATTTCTGACCAAAATTTTCAAATACAGACTCCATGAAGGTGGCACGGGGGCCCGACATCCAGAAGTGGGAACTGTGCCCACAGGACACAGCACAATGTATTTTGACTGGCATTTACCAGAGAACACCAGATATGGCAGTAGATGCCTTTGCAGAAGAGATGAGGTTTTCATGGAGCACATGTGACAGACGTGAAAGAGTTTAGAGATGCAGTAGTGACTGTTATGCTGCCTGCAATATCATTCAACATGACCGATTTGTGGGTGATCAGTGATAGTCTGCGGAGACATATCCTTGGCCAATGGTATCTTAATTGTTGTTAGGTTGCGGGATGAAATCCTGAGAGCCAATATCAGACTTATGTTGGTGCAGTGGGTCACTGACTCCTTCTGGTGCAGGGCAATGTTCAGCCTTATGTGACCAGAGTATGTATAGACAATTGTGACAAGGGATTGATGCCACTGTCGCTCATCACATTCTAGAATATCAGGAGTACACAAAGGAACATGAGGGCCATACACACTACTGAATCATATTATAGGATTTCAGGAGTATATACAGGAACTAGGGATGAGCGAATGTGCTTGGTGGAACTCGGATATCACTTGAGTTCAAAAAATTTTCTGAATTCAACTAGTCATCCATAGAGTATTATTTGCTTTGTCTTACATTTCGATTATGTATGACTCCAAAAAAGCATCCAAAAATTTTTCTGGATTCAGTTAGTTATCCATAGTGTATTACGTGCTTTTTGTTACATTGTGGTAGTATATAAACTCAATAAAAGTGTTAAAAAAAATTTATGGGTTGAATTTGTTATCCATAGGGTATTGCGTGCATTGCGATACATTTTGGTAGCATATAACACTCCAAAAAAACATTAAAAAATTTTCTGGATTGAATTTGTTGTCCGTAGAGTATTACTTGCTTTGTGCTACATTTTCAGTGGTATAAACCACTTAGAGAAAAAGTTCAAACATTTTTCTGGATTGAATTTGTTATCCGTACGTGCTTATTGGGCGACAAAGATGGCATAATCCTGCGAAACTCCCGAGGGAGCATCCAGAGGAATATTGAAGCCAGACCAAACTGGTGCGCCAGCAGAGGTGGCAGGAGCCTGTGGTCCAAAACTGCACGCTTTTCCTGAACCATCAAGTCCCGAACCCAGGTCACAGCCTTCACAGCTGGGGTTCTTGTGGACTGCGGATGAGATGCAGGATTCAGCAACTAATGAGATGACTGCAGAGTCTAGGCTGGTCAGAAGAGAAAAGGAGGTGAGCCAGGACCTGAGCTGGAGACATGCTATCGGGCCCGCTAGGTCGCAAGGTCCCAATAGTTCACATCCCAGGGGGAGGTCGTTACTTAGACCAGCAGCGAAGATGGGGGTCCATAGAAGAGTTTGTAACCCATCATCACATCTTGTTCAACCAGAAGGCAGTAGAGATGGAACACTTGACTAGAAGGCTGCAAGAGCTCGAACCAGTGTCATGTTCCTAAAATTGGAGGGCAGCATTATTGGTATGCGTATTCAAAAAATGAGAACAATAGGAGTGTTTAAAAATTGTACACAAAATCTTTATTAGAAACTAAAGAACAATAAAAAGACATACATAAATAGTGCAAAATAAGGACACCAATAGGTTGCACTCAATATTGTGTTAATCACACTTATCACATACCAGTGTATGTCTGAACAAGTAAGAAAAAGACCTCAACAAATTAGTGTCTTTCCCCTAAACCTCCAACTGTTATATAAAAGCTGGCAACTATTACCATATAGATTCTTATAATAAAGTACAAGTATCTTCCTATTCAATTTTTCACTGTTGCCGTGATGGGGTTTATCAGGTCAAGCCACAAAGCACATGCTGTGTAAAAAATATACAGCCATCATGTCAATGCATTTAAAAGTGAGCATGGGTCATTTTACCTGGTACTGAGACACACCACAAAACCAGTTCATAACCCCAATGCCTGTTATGCCACTTGAGAAAGTTTGGCAAAATAGCGGCGAAACACACGTCGGGGTTATGCACTGGTGTCCTATTGGAGTCTTTATTTTGCACTTTTTATGTATGTCTTTTTATTATTCTTTAGTGTCTAATAAAGATTTTGTGTACAATTTTTGAACACTCCTATTGTTCTCCTTTTTTGAATATGATAATGTTGGAGTTGTTCAGTAGTGGCTAAGCGAATGCACTTGGCTAACGAATCAATTTGAGACTGAGTTTTTGTTTATTGACTATTGTTGGTATGCGATGGGTGTGACCTGAGAAGGAAGGGAGCAGGATGAACCCTTCTTGTGAAATTAACGTGCCTGGGAGAGGTTCCTCAAGGCAGCTCGAGATGGGGCTACCACCCCAGAGAGATCGGACTGTCCTTGGAGTTCTCCATTCCTATGTAAGAGCTGGCGATGGTGCAGGTGACACAGGGGCTGCTGCACATTCCACTAGGAATACCCCTACATATTAGGCATCCACATCTGGAGAATTCATTCAATAGGTTGTTTCGTGTGAAATGTAAACAGTAAAAAATCAAAAATCAAAATCAACCAATCATTGCTTTTTTCTATTAAAAAAAATGATATATACAATACCGTAATTTGTATGTGCCTCAATGCAGTGATAACAAATATTACAATATGTTCATCATAAAACATCAATAAAAAACAAAGAGCTGCTAAAAAGATGAGGGTCAAACTGCAAAAATTAAATCTTGATCAGGCCTAGTCATTGGGTGATAAAGGAATAGCAAGCAATAAGGCAAGAAACTGGGTGGTGCCTTCCTTACTCTTTTTAGTCTCCGCTCTACGACAAGGGGTGATCACACTGTCCGCTAGTATTGGTGGAAAGAAAGTGTCGCTAGTTTCTTATTTCAGTTGAAACCTCCTTTGTTCTTCATTTGTTTTCCCGGTTGGTTGTAATCAATAGTCAGCGTTCTCTAGTCTGCAACCAGTCAGTCGTCTCCTTATTTTCTCACATCACCATGCATCTCTGATGATGATCAATATAGCCAGATAAACTGTATGTACGGACTCCCACACATACTGATATATTCATAACACCATTCAGATCTGTCAGTGACAGCTACGGAGCCGCTCATTCTTCAGTCAAAATATTACATATTACTGCAGTACAATACCTATATGTCTATACATTTAACTTACAGTACGTACTATTCTTATATAATGTCTAGTAACTTCAAATACAATCATCAAATTTTGGATATTTCCTGCAAATCTACAAGAAAATGTGATATATGATACAAAGAACATTGAGGAACAGCCTAACCCTACTTTATGGCAGTGACATTTGAGGACAGGTCATATAAACATATAAACATATTTTGCAAAATGGGATTCAAGTCAACAGAAGTCTTCCAATTAAAAATTCTGCAAGCATCTTGTTGAAAGACATATGGTGGTCAGATATCATATCCATCCAAGTGGTATGTATGTATCATAACACCGCAAATTATATAAGGGAGTAAACAGTCTATGCCTCTTTCAATCTCAGTCCTAACCCAAAATTTAATTCAGATCCTTAAGCCGGGCCACAAAAGGAACTCCGATCCAATTCCAGATTGCAAAATTATTTCAGACTCCAAAACCTCAAAATGAATCCAAACCCCAAACTACACCCCAAAATGAATTCAGAGCCAAGACCTGACCCCAAAATTATTTAAGACCCAAAATTAATTTAGATGACTAAGCAAACCTCCAAAGGAATTAAGAAATGAACCCCCACCCACCCCACGGGTCAGACCATACAATATATTCAGTCACAAATCTGCAAACATAATTCAGATTTCAGATAAAACCTGAAAGGGAATTTAGAGCACACAACTTAAATTTATTTCAAAACCCAGACCAGATCCCAAAATTAATTCAGACCTCAAATTAAACCTCAAAGAGACTTCAGATGCCCAGCCAGACCCCAAATTACTTTAGATTCGAAACCCAAAATAAACTTAGATCTCTGATAAAACCTCAAAATGAATTAGAACACTGAAATTAATTTAATTAATTTAGAACCCAGACCTCTATGTTAATTCAGATCTGAAATATCACCTCGAAATGAACTCAGGCTCCAAACCAGACCCCAAAGTGAATTCAGACTTTACATTCAAAAACAAATCAGATCTCAGATAAACCTCAAATTAAATTCAGACCCTTGAACCCCAAATGAATTCAGAGCTCAGACCAGACTCCAAAAATGAATTCCGATCTCATATCAAACCTGAAAATGAATTAATACTTCTGGACAGATCCCTAATTCATTCAGACTCTGAAACCCCAAATTAGTTACAGTATCAAATAAAACCTCAAAATGAATTAAGACCCCACAAGTTAATAGGAGTTTAGAGCCCAGAACAGACCCTGAAAATGGTTTCAGACTCAAAATGAATTCAGATCTCTAATCAAATCTACAAAAATAATTCAGACCCCAAAACACCAAATAAATTTAGAGTCAACATCAATTTTATTCAGATCTCAAATGCAACCTCAAAATTAATTCAGTCTCCAAACATATTCCAAAATGAATTCAGACCCTTAAGCATAAAGATAATTCAGATTTCATGTCAAATTTCAAACGAATTCAGACCACAAAATCCAAAGTGAATTCAAGCCAAGACCCCAAAATAAATTCAGAGCTCAAATGAAATATCAAAATGAATTTGGACTCTAAACCCAAAAATAATTCAGATGTCTGATATCCTGTCCAGAACCTCAAAATTATTTCAGACCCAAAATTAATCTAGATCAAGAAACAAACCTCCAAATTAATTCTGACCCCCATGCCCAAACAGCAAAATGAATTCAGACTGTAAATCCAAAAATAATTCAGATCTCAGATAAAACCTCCAGTTAATTTCAGTCTTCAAAACCGCAAATGTTCAAATAAACTCAGAGACCAGACCTGGCCCCAAAATGAAATCAGACTTCAGACCAGACCCCAAAATAATCCAGATATATTCATACTGTAGAAAAGACCTTCCTATATATCTTTCCTTGCTCCCCAGTTACCTTTTGATGCAACTACGTCCTGATGTGGGATATTGTTAGTGCCCTGTGTTCCAGTGCCCTTTGGGCTCACGTTCCCATGGTGAATCCTTCACCGGTTGCTCTCAGGTTGCTGCTACCTTCCACTCCACTTGTCTCTGCTCAAGGGCCCAGGAATGTGGATGTCCTTACTCTAGCAAGGTCCACCCCCGACTAATTTTCGCTACGAGGGAATCTCTCCTTGACAAAAAGTCCCTAACCATTTGTCCCTACTCGACTGGATGTGCTCAATGCCCCCATCTAAAGTCCTAC
This sequence comes from Oophaga pumilio, assembly GCA_009801035.1. NCBI lineage: Eukaryota > Metazoa > Chordata > Amphibia > Anura > Dendrobatidae > Oophaga > Oophaga pumilio. The sequence continues at coordinate 20,845 of VIAB01019452.1, read as the reverse complement.
CCAAGTACTGCATTGACTTATTTTATAACTTCCTAATTGGATCTCTAACATGCCCCCAATTAGTGCTCCCTCGCAAAACTATATCTACCCTATATATATACATATATATATATATTCTACACTACTAGTGCTCTCCTCTAATGTCCCCAAGGATGCACTGTCTATCTAGATCTATACACACCACTAGTCAGACATAACACTGAAAGATGACATCATACAGTACATAGCATACCTACATTAACACACATAAAAGAATGAAAACCATTTCAAGAGTTAATACCCTTGACCTCCTTACACCACCCATGGTATTCGGTAATAAAGGTGTTAGCCGACGCTGCTTCAGAGTCCACTGGGGCTGTTGGTCAGGCAGCAGAGTTGTTACAGCTCTCCACAGATATAGCTAGGCCCCAGGGCAGCCGTATGTGTAAGAAATGATGATGGTGGTTGTAGTGCAAGGCAGGTGACACAGTAAATAAATCCGAGGACACAGCTGAGTGCAGTCTTCAAACTTTTACTCACAGTTCTTCCAGTTACAATCCCCAGCCGGGGGTGCTGTGTCCTCCGGATCGGTGGTACAGACAGCTCTCAGGTAAATTGGGGTACACCGTGTCAGAACCACCTTCAGATGTTCCTTTCCTGGCCGTCTCAGTGAGCTGACTCCCGCCTCTCCTGCCTTGCACCTTCACACACAGTGTCCCAAGCCAGCAGCCCCGGATGCCGTAGGGCGATGTACCCTATGTCCCCTTGATCCTATACCGCTGCTTTTTCAGTGAATGTGTGCAGATGCAGCTGTAGCACATAAAGATACTGCAGCCTCCGGTTAGCTAGTGGAGTCCTCAGTTTGTCCACTACACTGGGGCTGGTCCCCTTACTACGACCTAGTCCCTCCACCCGACTACTGTCCCATGGGTGGATTCCTCACTTCCCGTGCCCCTAGGACACCTTCTTCCTCTCTCTTTCTGCAGCTTCTCTTTCTGTCTTTTTTGTCCTTCTTCTCTCTCTTCTGTCGTCTGGTCTAGGGATGAGCTCCTCTCTGCTCAAGTCCCCAACACCAACTCCTTTCTCCAAGCAACTGCTTCACAGCTCCTCTCAGCTCCAACTCTCACTTACTGTCTGTGGCCTCATAGACCACTCACTAAATTCCTCCCCCTCTTCTTTCTCCACCCACACCCTCTACCTAGCGCCTCCCGGGCCCTGAGAGGTCAGGTGTTGGATGTAAGTGTGTGGATTCTGGGTGATGTCCCCTCCTTACCCGAGAGCAGAGCACCACACCTCTGACTGAGGTGCAGTACCACTGTGGCGACTGGACCTCAGGGGCACCACATGAGCATACCAGCTTACCGGCCTTCTTTACCAATGAGTTTGCCCTTAAAAAAACTCATGAAAACCTTATTGGCAGGTTGACCAATCAGCACGACCATAGTCTGAGAAGGGAGGTGGCCAACAATGTCTGTGTTATCTTTCATTTCAATTTGACCAATACAGCACTACAAAAATTACATCTACTTTTAGATGAAAGTAAGAGGACGTTATCTTGACCTCCACTATTTCTGGTAACTGCCATTTCTTAATTACACTGAGGAAATGGCAACTTGAAAATGCTTTGCTGTCTTCTTATAGCCTTCTCCTTCTTAGTGGGCCTGCACCATTTACATTTTCAGAGTGCTAGGTAGCAGCTTTGAAGAACCAGGGCTGCTGCTTTTGGCACAAGGTTAGGGGAGGCAGGGTTTTTATAAAGCTGTGAAATTTGCATCACCTGGCCAATGATGATAGTGACCAATTCATAACTCTAACAGGCTAATTAAGGTCTGAAACCTTGGTCAAAGTTATCTGAGCACACAAATCTCCAAAGGTGCCCAGACTTTTGCATTGGCCCATTATTCTTTTTATAATTTTTAAAATGAAAAAATGACAATATTTTTTTGCCTAAAATACAAGGGAAATGTGTCATCTTTAACTTTAGGCCTTTTAGAGATCATTTCATTTTGCTTAACTGTTCACAATAACAGTAATTTTGACCAGGGGTGCCCAAACTTTTACATGCCACTATAAAAGTTAATAGATAATAGATAGATGGATAATATAAAAAGAGATAAATAATAGATTTTACATTTTTATCGTTTTGTCACCACTTGTGCTGTCAGATATAAAAGGTAAAAAACAACAGTAAATCGGAAAATTACAGCTGAATTTCCACCGCTAATATAAATCCCTGTCTTTACAGAAAATTTTTTCATGAAGACTTCTAGAAAGCAGCGTTCTGTCAGCAATAGTTTTTATTTTTATTTCTTTTGCTGCTTACGGTATTTGTCTCTCTTAAAAAAATGAACAGTGCAAGTACTAAAAAATTCAGCTATCAAAGGAGAACAAGCCTGGCGAATAGCAAGTGAACGACTACATTGATTTTACAATAAAAAAAGAAATTTGCATTCCCATTTATGTGATGGTTGATATGAAATACGGCAGAATCGTTCTCCAGATAAAAAAAAAAAACTGAAACAGCGGAGAGAGAGAATAAGCTTCAATAGAAATTAGGTCCCATCTGTAAGGTGGGCGAGACAAAGTAATTGGGTTGTCAGCATCGGCTTTTGTGATCCCGCGGTTGTCAGAAGACTCAGTTGGGTGCGAGGTGATTAGAATAATGAGCTAAAAGGGGTCTCTCAAATTTTATTGTAATCAGCTTTAAATGTTAAAGCTCAAGAAAGGAAACTTGTCTCCTTTCTTCTTTTCCCCATAGATGCAGCGCTGTCTGGGTTCACAGCCATATAAATGGCAGTCTAAGGGTTGTGTCTGTCTCTGAATGAATCTGAAGTGGCTCAGTCTCCATATTTCACAATATAAACTGCAAAAAATGTCAGACAAATGTACAATACCCAAATTACAAAGAGCATCCAGAGTCCATACACAGCTGATTCATAAAATTAGCATTATAATATTAGAAAAGGAAACTTTCAGCGTA
>VIAB01019451.1:33632-44840 GCA_009801035.1 Oophaga pumilio | reverse complement strand
CTTATAGTCCGAAAAATACAGTATACATCTCAGCATAACTAATTACATTTTTAAGCAGATATCGCCAAACTATTATTCAGGGTCTACAATGGTAAGGAGGCAAGGAAGCAGCGGTTGTGTGATGCTCTGAGCAATTTACTTCTGGGAAACTTTGAATTTGGGCATTTATGTGATTTTTACTTGGATATGTACAGTGGTTTCCACTAGAGGTAAGAGATAAGGCAAAATTCAAATTCGCTTGTTCACACATAAATTTGATTCACAGAAAAGTTATTCTACACAAATTGAATGCCCCTTATAAGGTCTAAAACATAATAAAAGTAATATGTAAAAATTAAAAAAAACAATACTTGTATTCACTTTATCACTCACCTCCACGGCCCCCCGTTCCTCACCATTGCCCATCTGGTCGTCATCACATCTTCTAATCATGACCTTGAACGCTGAATTCCCAGGACATTTGACACAAGGCCAGGACTTCTGGCATTGCTGAGGCCCTGGATGGTTCTGTACAAGCGTGCAAAAGGTCATGATATGATGTCACGTTGTGTGACGTGATTTGCATGGGCGTGTGCAAAAACATGGAGGATTCGATGCTTGTGTTGGTGATAAGAAGATGCAATGAGAATCAGGATAAAACAAGTGACGGTACGGAGCAAAGGGGGAAGGTAAGGAGAAGCGAGCAGTAAAATAGGTATGAGTGTTTTTTTTATTTTTTAACCATTGGATTTGAACTTTATGGTTCACCAAAATGTTAGAGTACAGTTTCATTCCACATCTTTATTGTCCAACTTTACCTTTACACAACTTTTATTAAAGATTCCTAATTTCTCACAATGCACATTCAATACATTCGGATTGCAACTCACATCACAATCACCATCTGATTCCATTTGGCATAAATAACTCCCAACAGAGTATTGAAAAATCATCAATTTTTGTTTTACCAACGCTGGTAATTACATTACACGTATCTTGAGATATGGTGAGATATATTGAGCTAAAAAAGAGATAAAGAAGGTTAATGTTGTTCCATTCCCTACTTAACCTTTTTTTACAAACCCTAATAAAATCCTTAATAGCAGGAATATTTCCTTAATGCATTGGCCTTTTTCAAAACAATAATAATCCTACCATATTGCAAAAAAGTTGTCAGGAATAAACATTACCAAAAGTTCTGTGTGTTAGCTTGTCTCCAAATTTACCAGATCTCAGTCCAATCCATCGTCTATGCAATAGATCTCAGTCCAATAGGTCATTTGTGGGATATGCTGGGAAGACATGTATGATACTTGAAGTCAGCACTTTTCAAATTACAGGAAGAAGAGGATCTGATAACATCTTGGTGTTAAATACAACAGGACATCATCAGAGATCTGGTAACATTTGGTGGAACCACACAGCATCACAAAGTTATGGGGGTGGATGGTCTTGACCCTATAGAAACCTCCTGTGTTGCCCCTACCTTGCTGCGGAGTATTGCAATGTGGTGCCCCTGCTACTCGCTAGCTTAACCTCACTAACCTTATTACATCCTAGATATAAACACCATAGGTATGTGAAAAGGTAACAATAATAGTGAAACAAAATTTCAAAATATTGCCAGCGCAAAAAAGGTCATCAATAAGATAATTTTAAGCATCAGCAAAAATATATTTTGGTCACTTAGTCAAATTATACAGTGACCAAAAAGTCTTCCTGGCATTTCATTAAGACTTTTTGGTCACTGTATAATTTGCTGGTTGATTATAAAAGATATATTTGTATTGCCAGATTTAATGTAGGCAGACTATTTAATCTCATCCCTGCTTCAGAAACCTAAGATATTATTATTGTTGCTTAAACTATCTGGCAACACTATCCAGTTTAATTCAATTGATATGTATACCAGTGACTAGTAAGCAACTTGGTGAAACTATCTAGGGATAGATTTATTTTCCATCTAAGCTAATTCAGTCTTCCCTTGTAAAAGTGACCAAAATATATGTTTGCTGATGCTTAAAACCATCTTATTGATGGCCTTTTTTGTGCAAGAATATTTTGATATTATTATTTCACTATTATTGTCACCTGATCGCATACCTGTGGTGTTTATATCTAGGGCGTAGTAGGGTCAGGGAAAGAACGCTGATGAGGAGTGAGGGTGTCGCATCGCAATACTATGGCGCCAACATCCGCTGCAAGGTAGGGGCAACACAAGAGGCTACTATAGGGTCAGGCCCATTCCCCCACTTGCACCGTAACTTTGTTACCGAAAGTCCCCCTTTTTATGGTAATTTTGAAGAACATTTTTTAAATAGTAGGAGGGTCTTTTTTAGCGTTCGTTATTTATCTGTGGGGCCTGTGCCATCACACATCTTTTCTGAAAGGCCACAGAGGCTGCAACACAATTAAGAATGAGGCAACACTAACCAAACATCACCATGAACACCAAGGAGATGTCCAAACAAGTCAGGAACAAAGTTTTTGAGAAATACAAGTCAAGGTTGGGTTATGAAAAAAAATCCCATTCTCTCGCCACACAATCAAAATGTGACGTCCGCTCGCTGCAGGTCTGAACTGCAGGTAAGACAGTACCCCGAGAAACCCCGAGACCCTTTACCCCTATACAGGGATCTGGAATTACAGCGAAGCCCAGGGGGTAGTTTCCTATGAGAGCAGTGGACCGGAGTAGGAAGGACGCTAGGAAGGGAATAAAAAGCGAGACCAAATGCGAAGTCAGAAGTCCAAGGGTCAAAACCAGGACAGCGGAAAAGGTACAAAATCGGCAGGCAGAAGAAGGGTCAGAAATTCAGGCTAAAGTTAAAGTCAAAACCAGGCGGGCAGCAAAGGTACAAAATCGGCAGGCAGTAGAAGAGTCAGAAATTCAGGCAAAGGTCAGAGATACAATAGAAAAACAAACTAGCACACTGGGGAAACCAAGACTATATCTGGTGGCCTGCAAGTCAGGCTCCAAGGCATTTGAAGGGCATGGCTACCTCTCACAGGCTCACAGTCTGATGACCTCATCTGGACCGCCCCCAGAACCAGGCCAGATGGTGATGCATGACTGACACCAACCACTTCACCTCTGACAGAAGAGCGAAGCCTACGCCCACCAGACGCCTGCGCAGGGACCCCCTCTATGTCACCAACATTACCCACAGGTGAAACAAGGCGATGCGCAGCGACAGAGACCGGCATCAAAGAAGCAGAAGCATATGAGGATACCGCTCTCCTATCACCGGCACCACCAGCCGAAGGAGTCCGGCGCCTCCCAGCGGCCGAGGCAGGAACACCAGCCACTGAATCCAACGGTGACGTGACACAAATCCATTATCATCAAATGGAAAGAGCAAGGTACCCCAACAAGCCTGTCAAGAGAGAGCTGCCCACCAAAACTCTCAGCCCAGGCAAGGAGGGAATTATTCAGAGAGGCAGCTCAGAGACCAAAAGTAACCCTGAAGGAGCTGCAGAGTTCCCAAGCATAGGACTGAAATATCTTTCCATAGGACCACAATAAGCCATACACTCCATAGAGGTGGTCTTTATAGAAGAGTGTGCAGAAAAAAAGCCTTTATTTACACACAAAATTGTATAGCTTATTTTGAGTTTGCCACAAAAGACATGTGGGAGACTCTCCAAATGTATGGAGGAAGGTGCTGTGGTCAGATGAGACCAAATTTGAACTTTTTGGCCACCATGATAAACACTATGTCTGGCGCCAATCCAACACAGCTCATCACCCCAACAACATGACCCCCACAGTGAAACATGGTGGTGGTAGCATCATGCTGTGAGAATGTTTTTTAGCTGCAGGGACAGGGAAAATGGTCTGAATCAAGAGGAAGATTTATGGTGTGAAATACAGGGATATTCTTGAGCAAAACCTGCCTCAGTCTGTCTGTGATTTGAAGCAGTGATGGAGTTTCATCTTCCTACATGATAATGACACAAAGAATACTGTTTTGGAAGCACTCAAGTGGTTTAAGTGGAAATGTGTAAATGTTTTGGAGTTCCCCATTCAAAGCCCAGACCTTAATAAAAATTGAGAATTTGTGGTCAAACTTGAAAATTGCTGTTCACCAGAGGTAACAATCTAACTTGAAGGTGCTGGAGTAGTTTTGCCATGAGAAATGGGCAAAAATCTCAGTGGCAAGATGTGGAAAGCTCATAGAAACTTATCCAAAGCAACTAACAGCTGTAATTGCCACAAAAGGAGGCTCTACAAAGTACTGACTTTAGGTGGGTGAATAGTTAAGCACACTGACATTTTCAGTTATTTTGTCCTATTTGTTGTTTGCTTCACAATATATAGAAAACCAAATGTTCACAGTTGTAGGCATGTTCTTTATATTAACAGATGTAAACCCTCAGAAAAAAAACAGGGAAATTCCAGATTGTGAGGTAGTAAAACATAAAAAATGCAGTGGGAGTGGTGAATACTTTTGCAAGCCACTGTATTACCTTATGGTATTCCTGGGTAGATTTGCATGGGACGCAAGTGCACAGATAGGGTAGCACCATAAGGAACAAGATGGCGGTTAGGGTGATGGTAGCGCTCACTTGTAAAGGTTGTGTAACGACACAACACCTATAGAAACCTGATGTGCCGTAGATGTAGCTATGTAGATGAGGAGAGTATCATAACAGTTGGGCAAAAGTATAGATTATCATAATGTGTGTGCTGTGCTCATGGAAAATATGAGAACCAAAGAGTATAAGCAAGATTTTTTATTCACACCATAGTATTTCCGCACAGGACCAGTGCCTTTCTCAAGTGTCACTTGTGTTTTTAACTTGAGAAAAGCTGATGGTATCCCTGGCTCTTCTTTAAATTAGCTATCTTGGAGTGGTGTCACTTTTGCCTCACACTTCTACAATGACATGGCAACAGTCCGGCTAATTAAAAGGGATTTTGCAGATGGCAGAGCTCACATAAAGAGCTCACAGATTACTAATATGGCCATAGGAATAGGACCAACAAATCGATTCATGCTATCACTAGTTGACAATTTGGATGTAATCATTAATTACACTGCAGTAGGAGAAAAAGAACAAAATAATTTTAGGTTCATACTTGTCTTAAGATAGCTGGACCTTGTGGAGACATAAGCAATTTATGTGGTTTCTGGAGGCAATGTTTTCAAGAAAATATGTGTAAGGAATATGGTTTATGGCAGAGCACATCTGAAAGAAAAAGACTCAGACTGAAATCTATGACTTAAGGAGGTGCAAAAAGGTCCATAGTCTTCCATGGATACCATATTTTATGACTCAGTACAACTAAGTACTTTTATGCAGCAATGTCCTAAGTATCAGAAAAATCAAAACTAGTCATGGTGGAAAAATTAAAAGTCCTTCCTTCAAACTTTTCCTTATACAGATAAAGTAGACAAACATAGACACATATAGCTTAAACATCACCACTGCCAGTCGGAGTATCGTAGAATCAAGTTGTTTTCTTTTCCAACGCTGGTTGTTGTAAGAGCATACTCTAAAGATTTATTTAGGGATATATTTAGGGTTGCTTATCCCCTTAACACAATATCATGAACGTGATTGCAGGGGTTCCCATGTGCAGGGGACTCAGGAGCCCTTTCCACATATGGTAGATGTTGGCGGTATTGCACAACAGGCATCAGTGTCTAACAGCAGTGGCTGGAACTAAGCTCCGCAAGCTCTGTAGGAACGCGTATTCTTAGTCACCATATCTTCCTTAAAAAATAAAATAAAGAATGTTAAAAAACATCTTATATACCCTAAATTGGTATCAATAAAACTGCCAGGTTGACAATAAAAAGCAAAGCCTTACACAGCTCACACAGCTCTATCGATGGAAAAATAAAAATGGTACAAGTTTCTAAAAATGGCATCAAAACCAAAATTACTTTTTAATTACAAAGATTTTGAATTATTTTTCTCCTTTTTAAATAAAACAAAACCAAAGCAAGTTTGGTATTGCTATTATCGTACTTGCTGTATTTTTTTTAACTATAAGACGCACTTTTTTACGCAAAAGTTTTGGGGGAAAATGGGGGTGCGTATTATAGTCGGAATGTACTTACTAGTAGTGAGGCGGCAGCAGGAGTCGGGCAATTCTGCGATGGTCTGAAGCTGCAGAGTGATGATCCCACTCCCATCTCAGGCTGGTGTGGCAGTGTACAGTGGTGCTCAGTGGTGCGGGGGCTCCGCCGACATTTTGTGAAAGCCTGGAGCCACCCCACTTCCAATGTAGCTTCCGGGAAAATGACACCCAAAGGCGGCGCATGCGCAGATTGAGATACCGGCACCGAATGTTGGCTGACCGAGCACAGCCGAACATGTCGCACCAGTCTGGGATGGGACTCATATCATCGCTGGATCACCGAACACCCGATGTGACCCCGCTCCACCAGCGCTGCCGATCACTTCCCCCTCAGTAAGCTGAATTCGGACGGTAGGACGGACCCCCATTTGATGCATTAATTTTTTTCCCTATTTTCCATCTGAAATTTGGAGTGCATCTTATGGTCCAGTGTGTCTTATAGTCCGAAAAATATGGTATCTGTAGAATCATGATTGAGAGTCCATTTTTACTGAAGAATGAATGACATTAAAAAATGTCAGAATTCCATTTTTTTTGTTCACAATTTCACCATACTTGGATTTATTTTCACTTTCCAGCACAATGAATGTTAAAATGAATGGTGTAATTGAAAGTCCTCTTACGGCTATGTTGATGAAAGAATAAAAACCGTGTGGCTCTTGAAAAAAGAAGAGCACATATAAAAATTGCCCAGCCTTTACAGGGTTAATAAGGCAGTCTGGTCAGCAGAGATTAAAAGATAGCCAAATTAGTTTTAAATTTCTTAAACGCAGATAAAGCTGTTCATTTTGTAGAACCAGACGTTAGAGGACAACTGAAGGACTTCTAGTCATTAGGAATTTTTATTTTTCTGGCCAGCTGTTATTTCTTATTATATAGGAAGCCTGTATAGTAGTGTATGTTCTAGAATAAGCCGGCTGGATATGTTAGCAATAAAATAGAATTAACTAGGACAAATGCTGCTTATTACAAATGCGCCTCTCTTCAAGGTTGTGTCTTCATTTAATTAACCTTTTAACTCTGTCTTTTCCTCATTGCCATTAGAAAGGTAAAACTGCCCAAGGAAATGGTGATGTCACTCGCTGAGCTAATTGTGTGTATAAAAAACCTGATCTTCCTCGAGTTCAAATGGAATAAAGGATCTCAAATGGGAAATTGCTGTTGATAATGTGTAAAAAAAAAAGAAAAAGGAATAAAAATAGAAAAAAAGAGTAAAAATTGAAAAAAGGTAGAAAGAAAAAGCTAAAAAGGGAGGAAGGAAGAAAAGGAAGGAAGAAAAGAAGAAAGGAAGGAAGGGAAAAAAGGAAAAAAAAGAATAAAAAGAAGAGATTGAAGATTGAAAGAGTGAGAAAGAAAGAAAGAAAGTGAGAACTAGAGAAAAAAGAAAGAAGAAAGAAAAAACAAAGCTAGAATGGTAAAAGGAAAAGATAGGAAAAAGGAAAAAAAATTAAAAACATTATTAGAAAGGAAGAAGGAAAGTACAAAAGAGGAAGAGAGAAAAAAAGAATGAAAAAGAATGAAAAATGAAAATAAAAATGGAAAGAAAGAATGAGAAAAGAAAACAAGATCAAGAAAAAATAGGAATGAAGTATAGTAATAAAGTAGGAAATAATGAATTAGAGTAAAAAAGAACAGAAAAGAGAAAAGTAGAAGGAAGAAATAAAAATAAAGAAGGGGTGGAAGGGAAGAAAGAGAAAAAATAAAAAACATGAAAGAGAATGATAGAAAAAAGAAAGATATTAGTGAAAAAAATAGAAAGCAAGAAAATGAGGGCAAAAATTGAAGAGATAGAGAAAGAAAAAAGTAAGAAAGAAATAAAAAAAGAAAAAGAGGGAGAGAGAGAAAAAAGAAAATTAAAACAATAAATAAAAGGTAGTGAAAGGGAGAAAGAAGCAAAAAAGAAAAGTGTGAAAAAGAAAGAAAATATAAAGATAGGAAATCAAAGTAAAAGAAAGAAAGAAGGAAGAAAGAAAAAAGGTGGGAGAAAGAGTAAAAGAGACAAATAGTGAAAGAGAAAAAAATGATTGAATGTCAGGAGAATGAAAAAATAAAAGAAGGATATAATTAGAGGACAAAGAAAAAGAATAGGAGAAAACATACAAGAAGGTAAAAAGAAGAGGAGAAACAAAGAAAGAAAGGGATAACAAAAAAAAGATAGACTGAAATACAGATAGAAAGTGAAAGGAAAGACAAAAAAGAAAGTGAAAAGAAAGGAAAGAAAGAAAAAATAGAGAGAAAAAGAAAATAAGGAAAAAGGAGGAAAAACTGAAAAAGAAGAAAAAAGAAAAAAGAGAATAGTTAATCAGAAAGAACAAAAAAAACTGAACCAGAAAGAAAAAAAAAGAAACAAGGGAGGCACAACAAAAAATAAATAAAGTGGAAGAGAGAGGAAGACAAAAAAAAGAGTGAAGGAAGCAAAAACAAAGAAAAATAATTATAAAAAAGCAAAAAGAAAGTAGGAAAAAAATGGAAAACAGAGAAATGAGAGGAAAGAAAGAAAGCTAAAGAGAGAAAGAAAAAATGGAAGAAAGAGAAACAATGAGAGAAAGAAAGAAAGCGAAAGAGAAAGCGAGAAAGAGAGGGAGAAAGAGAAAGAAAGAGAGAGAAAGAAAGAAAGAAAGAAAGAAAGAAAGAAAGAAAGAAAGAAAGAAAGAAAGAAAGAAAGATGACATGACAGATGGATGAATAGCTTCAATAGATGATAGAAATGTGAAAGAGAGAGAAAGAAAGCACAAAATTAATATAAAGAGACAATACATAAGGAAGTGTGGGAGACATTAGATAAAATTTAGTCAAACATGATAATTTTGCTCCCACAATTTAGCAGACATGGGAGCCTCATGACTTTCAGCCTTTTACATTACTGGAGTATAGACCCAGACTGCCAATGTTAGACAATATTCTATAAAAAGTAGGAAAAATAAGTGGACACTAGTAATGGGGTAAAATACAGCTAGTAAGTGTATTGGAAAGTTTTATTTTCTATTTTGCCGCCTATTTTTAAACCACAGAAAAATCCCTTCAAGATGGCTATGGCAGGGGGTCACCTACTGTCTGCAAATCATTTCCTTAGTGTGTATTTTGAAGACATTTGAAGACTACAACTCTAGCTCTGGTTCTTTCACCTTCACCATATTTTATCTTGAAAGCTTTTGATAGTATAAATCTTCCTTCTCTCACATTAGTCCTCAGACTGAGTCACTCTTGCTCATTCTTTCTTGCTGCTTAGATGTTTGATTCACTTATTTTTTTCTTTCTTGTCTCCGTTAATTTTCCTTTTTTTGGGATGGTCCTTTCTCACTATTTTCTCTATTTGTTGTTTATTCCTGACTTTTTGTCTTTCTCTAGTTACACATTTATGTTAAAGTCTAACTTCTCGTTAGTGAAGCCATTGGACAGCGATATGTAGAGATACATGTTGTCAGTACATTATGGATGGAGTCACTGTGTCACACTCTATCATTTATTTTATTTCTCTGTAAATGAAAAATCCACAGCTCTCAGAATAGCAGCTTACATCTCGGACGCAGCCGGACTGCCAGTTTCCTTTAATATGTCGTTGTCAATTGAAGAAAATAAATTGTTTGGTCGGTATTTCCTTCAATCTCATCTGTGTGCACATATAGACAAAGTCAAGGCAGACTGCTCCAATGTCATATCCTGTAAATGTATTAATGCTATGTTTTTTTTGTAATGCACTTTTGTTATATTGAGGAAGATGTTTAAAAAATAAAATAAAAGCAAAGATGATAAAAATGCTTCTGGTTGTTGTGAAACATGTTATGAGGGTAATATGCTTTTTCTTTAGGTTGCTTGACATTTAATGATAAATAAAATAATCAAATTAAGCAAATATCAGATTTTAGGATCTTATATTTTTCAAGTCAAAGTCAATGGATTAGAGATGAGCTAATCTTTGAAATTCGAATTCGCCGACTTTGCTGAAATTTCTCCAAAAATGTGAAATAAATTTCAATACTGGAAAGATTGTAATTGATCATAAAATACATGCAGGAGAGAGAAAGAGAGAACGTGTCTGACCAAAAGACCAAAAGAGATTGCACTATATAGGCTAGAGAATGAGAAAGGACTCAGCTGAGCGCAGGAGCTTACACTATATAAGAGAGAGAGGACCTTGCTAACCTTAACAGCTTACACTCTATAGGAGAGAGAGGACCCCACTGACTACAAGAGGTTACGCTCTATAGGAGAGAGAGAGAGGACCTTGCTAACCATAAAAGCTTACAAGCTACAGGACAAAGAGAGGACCCCACTAACTGTAAGAACTTACACTCTACATCAGAGAGACTTACTCACTGACTTTGGAGATGGAAAATGACTCTGCGGTACAAACCATCCACCATTGGGAACCGCTGATCTGTAAAGCCCAGATACTGACCACCACTGTGCAAGGTATGATAATCTGCTAAATGTCATAGCTGCAGGGCTTTATGGGGAAGTTCATGTGGCAACGCAAAATGACGTTTAAGTCTTCTGTCATACTTTAGCATTGTGGGAAATGGTGACGGGCAAGGTTTCTTTTATTTTTGCTTGTAAACACACAAATTTCAAGAAATTCAACTCAAACTCGATCCTCTGTGAATTGATCTGCTCAACTCTACAATGGACCATCAAAGTAAATATTCACCTGCACTATTTTGTTCACAGATGAATATCTTTAATACATTTTGGTTGCTTATTGTTAAATGATTAAATTCTTACGCCTTTAGAGTCTTTAAAGTGGTTGTCCACTACCTGGACAACCCGGTTTTAAATGAAATAGTTAACGGTGCCGTCCCAAGAATGTCGACAATAGATCTCTCAGGGTCACATGACATTGTTATGGCACATGAGCCCTACAGCCAATCAAATCAGAGGCCGTTATTGGGTTGCTGTGCTCACACTTACCTCAGATGAATGTAAGACAAGTGGAAGTAGTGATAGCATCTCTGGAACCTGACCAATGCAGGAAAAATGTTATTTTTATTTTACAAAAGGGAGTACTAAGTTTAAAAAGAAGTTTTTTAGGTAATGGACAAACCCTTTACTACACACTAAGTTGTCATTGAGTTCAATGTATAAACAGTTTGCAGTCTCTTAACTCCTTCTACTGGTGGCAGATTTTAAATCCATTAACAACA
>VIAB01019451.1:8008-19391 GCA_009801035.1 Oophaga pumilio | reverse complement strand
ATTGCTTCAAGAGCCACCACACACAGACGTATCCTGGACAGGGGTAACAAGTGTCGCATTCCTTGTGTCAAGTCACTCATGACCAAAAGACAATGCCAGATGCGTCTTACCTGGGCCAAGGAGAAAAGAACTTGACTGTTGCTCAGTGGTCCAAGATGTTCTTTTCAGATGAAAGTAAATTTTGCATTTCATTTGGAAACCAAGGTTCCAGAGTCTGGAGGAAGAGGGGAGAGGCCACAATCCAAGCTGCTGGAGGTCTAGTGTGAAGTTTCCACAATCAGTGATGGTTTGGGGAGCCATGTCATCTGCTGGTGTAGGTCCACTGTGTTTTATCAAGACCAAAGTCAGCGCAGCCGTCTACCAGGAAATTTTAGAGCACTTCATGCTTCCCTCTGCCGACAAGCTTTTTGGAAATGGAAATATCATTCTCCAGCAAGATTTGGCTTCTATCCACACTGTCAAAAGTACCAATACCTGGTTTACAAACACCAGTATCACTGTGCTTGATAGGCCAGCAAACTCGCCTGACCTTAACCTCACAGAGAATCTATGGTGTATTGTCAAGAGGAAAATGAGAGACACCAGACCAACCAATACAGATGAGCTGAAGGCTGCTATCAAAGCATCTTGAGCTTCACTCTGTTTGTAATGACTCTATATGATATATGAATTTCACTTTTTGTATTGAAGAACTGAAATAAGCCACTGTCCTCTACAGGGAGATACTGATTAGTAAAAGTGGGTATAGCATAGAATCAAAGAATATTAGAGTTGGAAGGCATCGTTTCCAACCCCCTGCTCACTGCTGGATTCATTAAAACATCTCAGACAGATGGCTGTCCAGCCTCTGTTTGAAGACTTCCATTGAAGGAGAACTCACCACCTATTGTGGCAGCCTGTTCTACTAGTTGATTACCTTTTTTTTTTCAAATATCTAATCTATATCTTCTCCTTTTCAGTTTCATTCCAGTGCTTCTTGTGTTTCAATGTGCAAATGAAAAAAAGGATGATCCCTCTACACTGTGACATCACTTCAGATATTTGTAGACAGTTATTAAGTCTCGAAGAAGCACATTGCGAA
This sequence comes from Oophaga pumilio, assembly GCA_009801035.1. NCBI lineage: Eukaryota > Metazoa > Chordata > Amphibia > Anura > Dendrobatidae > Oophaga > Oophaga pumilio. The sequence goes on along the minus strand of VIAB01019451.1, from coordinate 18,310 downwards.
ACGTGCATTTGGGTCTGTTTTCCCATGTCCACTGCAGGTTGGTCCTCCTTGTCTTATCATGCTTCAGCATTACTAGTTTCTTGGTATACCTGGGTCAGTGTGATATATTCCATATGAGCTGTATCTTGATTGACTCCTTCTCTGTATGTATATTATGAATTCCTATTATGGGATTTTATGCATGATTAATGTATTACAGGGTAGCCTATTCTTGTTACTGCACTATGCAGTTTAGGTAACATTATTTATAATTAATCCCTTTAGCACTATTTTTGTTGCTTTATTATAAGATTATACATCTAGTCATTACCCTTGCATCCCTTCTGACTTGCTCTAGTCTCACATATAATACTTTATATATTACCAACTTGATCTGACGTGGCACCTAGGTGTCGCTACACTTTGTATTGCATTTTATAATTGTCTTTGCTTAATTGTCTTCATCTTCATGATTATATTTATATTTTTATAATTTTGCAATAAAGTTATATACATTTTCCGAATACTGTCTTGTGTCCACTTCTTTTTGGTTATAAGTCTCCTCTTAGCCTTCTTTTTTTTGCAAGCTAAACATTCCCAGATCCTTTTAACAGTTCCTCGTATGACATACTTTGCAGTTCGTTCACCATCATGGCAGCTCTTCTCTGAACTTGCTCCAGTTTTTCAATGTCTTTTTTAAAATGTAATGCCCAGAACTGGACACAGTAGTCCAGATGAGGCCTGACCAAGGAGGAGTAGAGGGCAATAATGACTTCACGTGATTTAGACTCTATGCTTCTCTTTATATATCCTAGAACTGTGTTTGCCTTCTTTTGCTGCTGCATCACACTGTTGACTCATGTGCAGTCTGTGATCTATTGGTATACCTGTGATTAGTTTAGTCTGTGATTTATTAGTCTTTTTCACATGTGCTGTTGGTTAGTTCTGTTCTTCCCATGCTGTAGATGTAATTTTTCTTTTTCTTGCCTAGATGTAGAATCTTGCATTTCTCTCCATTAAATACCATTCTATTAAGGGTATGCCACACTAAACGAGATCGCTAACAAGATCGCTAACGAGATCACTAAAACGTCACTATTTAGCGATCTCGTTAGCGACCTCGTTGTGTGTGGCATGTAGCAACGATGTGGCCCTTGCTGTGATGTCGCTGATCGTTCACTAGCATTCTGGACCGTTTTTTGATCGTTGGCGTCCCGCTGGTGAGCCTATATCGCTGTGTTTGGCACCTTTTGCGAACGACGAGCGACCTCGTTTGTGACGCATATGACTGTTTTTAACGTCAAGGAGTGGATCACAATATCTGTAAGTTCTCTTTTGCGTCACAGAGAGGATCGCAGAAGTTGCAAAGCAGGGTAGCAGGACGCAGAGAGCAGGAGCGATGCTGGAAATTCCCATGAATCAGAAGCGCTCAGTACATGCTAATGACAGATCCTAACGACCGCCAAAGTCGTTAAAGAGATCGCTGACCGCTGATGAGTTGTTTATGAGATCTCCTGTTTGGCAGCTACTAGCGACCTAAAAGAGATCACACCAACGATCTCGTTAGCTTGCGTCGTTATCGAGATCGCTAACGAGATCGCTAAGTGTGGCAGTACCTTTAGTCGCTGTCCATTGTTCAGGCTTATCTAGATCCTTCTGAATCCTTTCTCTGTCTTTCCTAGTGTTAGCTATCCCTCCTAGCTTTGCATTGTATGCAAATTTAATCAGTTTATCTTCAGTTCCCTTGTTTAGATCATTTATAAAAATGTTCAACAATACTGGCGCCAAGACAGAGCCTTCTGATACCCCACTTGAAACACTTTTAATTGGATGTGCAACCATTTGTTACCACTGTTTGAGTATGATCATTGAGACAGTTATGAACCATAGTTATGGTTCACAATCGGTAACAATCCCGAAAAGAAGGAAGAATTGGAAGCATTTAAAGGGAATCTGTCACCATATTTGACCTATCTAAACTATTAATATGGACATACAGGCCATAAACTGCTGAAAACAGTCCTCCCTGTGTGTCTCATATCAGTTGTTGCTGAGAAAGCCTCTTTTATCACGTTATATAAATGACCTCTTCCAGGCTCCGGGTGGATGGTGCCTGGAGATAACTCTGCCCCCAGAGATTATTTTAAATATAAGGGGGAGTTTCCAGTGTGATGTGTAATGTCCGCTTCCTGATCTCCTAAAAACTGACATCTTGCAGGTCCCTCTCAGCTTCAGCTTCCAGTTCACAGGCAGAAAGGGTTGCAATATTGTTGCAATATGAAAGAGCTGAGAGAGAAGCAAAAATGTGCTTGCAAGAAGACAAACTTAATACATTTAAAATAAGCTCTAGGGGCAGAGTTATCTCTATCTGCCCCCGAGTCTGGAACAGGTAACTTATATAAAGTGATAAAAGATGATTTCTCAGCAACAACACAGCTGATATGAGATATACGAAAATGTTTTGAGACAGAGAAATTTTGACCTCTTCAAACATGCATTATTAGGGAGAAACTTATCCATCAATGGGGCAGGGAAGACGCCATCGAGTACCCATCTGTCCGACTAGTCTTCCATATAGCTCAGTCACTGGTGGTTATTAAACTATATTCTTATCTGAATCGTTGCTGCAATTATATGTTTGAAATCATACATCCAGTTCTGATACATGCTGCCCATAGATCATGCATCACATATCAGTTGACAGATTCCCTTTAATGAAGAGAAGTCATTTGATGTTACTCTGTTATGCTGATTGAACTATAAGAACAAACTGGTTGCTTTGCACAGAGGTTGGTGCTTGAAATCATTGTTTTTGTCTGTTATTCACGGCAACCTGAAATCAAACATGCCTTGCATCAAAAGGGCTTTAGAGGCAATGGCATTGTTGATTGTAAAATTGACAAAAATAAATAATTTGTCAGATCATCAAAAACATCACTTGTTTGCATCAAAAGGGCTTTACAGGCCAGGACATTGCTGATTATAAGATTGCCCAAAAATGGACCATTTATCAGATCATCAAAAATATAAAAAAAAAGAGGTTTAGTTTCTGTGAAGAAGACTTTAGAGTGACTAAGTTCGGAAAGTTCAAGGACCATCGAGTAAAGAGGATCCAACTGTGGGATCAGTTTAACAGCAGTACAGAGATTGCTCAGGTTTGGCAGCTCTCAGGTGTCAGTATATCTTCGTGCACAGTGAAGCAAAGGTTTTAAGAGGCTGGCTTGGTATCAAGAAAGGCAACAAAGAGGCCTCATCTATAAAAAAAAACAACAACATTTACAGACTGACATTCTGCAGGGAGTACAGGGATAGGCCTTCAGAGGAAGGGGGTACAATTCTCTGATAAAGCCCGCTTTGGACAGTTTGGGACACCTAGTGTCCAGTGCTGAACTCTGAACACAGACTTCTCCTGAAAGTCCATTTTACAGTTCGGGAGGAGAGAGAGACAAGATGAACGTTCTAGCTTCAATGTTTGTTATGACCTACATGCCCATGTAGATGGCTTAAGAGGATTGTTCCTTCTAATACATTCTCTTTAAAGGCTGGGGCTTAACATAAAATATCACTTACATTAAGGTAGAAATGCAGCCAACCCCATTCACCCCCCCAAAAAATAAAGGTAGAAAATGAAAATAATATTTACAATTTTATAACCATAAAAGACAATTTCCCTGAACATCGGAGAGCATAGAACTCAAAATAAAAAAAAAGTTAGAAAAATGTGCTATAGGATTAATTACAGTGTTATTTAATACCATTTAATTAATTCTCTGATGCCGGCCACCGCATGTATTTTTAATTCAATCCTTATTACACCTTTCTTCACGGCTTCCTTCCACTTCTCAATAAGGTGTGAGGAATGCAGATTTTTGTGGATCACTGGTTTGAATGAGCAAAGAAATATGCCCTTATTACTGAGATTGTGTTCTGGTGATTATAGAAATGTCAAAGTTTAATTCTGGGTATGCTTCATTTAAATAGTGTCTCTAGTAATTAGAACTAAGTGCTAATTCGGGCTTCTAGAAGCGGTCTATGCACTGCTGTGATTCTTATACGTAGCCGGTGCTATCTGCCTTATTTTTTATCAATAATAATATTATATTTTTTGGTGCCGCTGAATATCACTGGGCACAGAATGTGGCAATGTAAATGAATCATACTGTGCAATGGGGAGTAGGCTGAAGTAGAGAATATTTTACATTTTATCTAAGGTATATAGTTACAAGCTTTCCTTAATCCCCGGTGTTGGAAATTAGTCATGCAAATCTCCATATTATTTTATCTTTTCAACAGAATTGTGCTGGCTATAGATATATTCATTAAATTCCTTTTTGGATATGTCACCCAAATGTCAGCTAAGCAGGCAAACATTAATGTAGAAACAAAATGAAGATATACCCTGCCATAAGTAAGTAAAAGACAGTTTTGATCAAAAAATTGTAAAAGCCTTCCCACCAGCGCCAAGGTGTAACCAGTCGGGGACAGTCCTAACCACAACAGAACCTGGACCCAACTATGGACACCAAGCCATGGGAAGCAACATAAATGTAATATCCAGCTCAGAGAAGGGAATGCCATACATTTGTTTGCACTGAGTGCAAGAAACTAAAGCAAAACTAAAATAAAGGATCTGGAGTATAAGTTGGTTTATGTACAACGTGAAGGAACATGTTCACACAGGCCACTAAACAGACAGAACCTAAAATAGAAAAAAATATGTATACCCTGCCGTATGTAAGTAAGTAAAATGTAATAGTGCATAACTGCATCCTAAAAATGACATGCCAGCTAAGTAGGCATGTAGTTTTTAGGATGAGAACAGAGAATGGCACATTAACACTGGTCAACCAGTGGCTGTAAACCTCCGCCGACCGTGCTGACGATGGACTCAGAATGGTTAGCAATATTTCATTCTGCGTGCATAGGCTTTCATTGTTCTCAGCAGCACAAGTCCTGTGTACAAATGACAATGTGCTGCCTAGAATAATGACTTTTTTTTAAGCCAGCTACAAGATTATTTCACACAATGAACAGTCACTTTACTTATTGTTTGGGTGATCGGCAGCCTGTTTACAGTACCCGATTATTAGTGAAAAGCTCGTTACTGACAATTGTGCAATGTAAATGCATTTTATATAGATACTGGACACCTCTAGAGCTTAGTGGAATTTATTGCACTGGTCAGGTCACAGGTGCAAACATACTATATAAATAGGTGCACAAGGGCTCAACAGATAGAATATCCAAAGCCAACTAAGGACCAACGGATAAAAAAATGCTTAAAAACATTAGAAATATTTTAACAATTCTACCCTATTGTCCTCCTTTTCTTTGATATTATCTTAAAATTTAAATTGAGAAATATATAAAGAAGTGTTTTATTTGTCTCTTCTGTGTATGGATTGAAACATGGCTGGCTGAAGCAGGAACCTCCCCCATTTCATGGTCTGCAGTAGGCTTTGGGGGTGCTGCTTTAGGTTGGAATCAGCCAAAATGGAACTGATCAACAGATGACTATTGTGTACGTTCTCTAGAAGATTCTTATATGATTTTGTAAGGATCATCCTGAAATGGCTAGTTCTGGTGGATTGTCAGAGATTGAAATGGACAAAATATGGATGAGCTATTGCAGAGCTCAGAAGAACCCATCTACTGTATGTTTGTTGCACTGAGTTCCAATTTCTGTCAAAAACCAATGATGAACAGCAAATTTTAAGGGGAAAATTACGCAATGACCATAAATATGAAATATTGGTATTTGCCAAATTACCGTACATGTTTTTTTTCAGGATAGATCATTAATGTCAAATCTGTAAGGGTCCCACAACCACATATAAACTAATTGAATGTTACATTGCTGTCATAAATGCACAGTGTACAGATCGAGAACAGCGCAGCGGTTCTCCGGTCCTGCTCCAAGCTCCCATTTATTTCATCAATAGCTGAACTGCAGCACCTGAAAGAGGCTACTATATTTTTTATGTAGTAAAACTGCTTGAAATGTTGCAAAAATTTTTAACAACTTGTAAGTGCAGAAACGTTGCGACTTTTGGTGATTTTACGATGGTCCTAGCCAGCTCTGCTAACTTTTTAAAAGTGGGTGAAGATTACGCATGAAGGGGTGTGGCTGAGCACCCACGCAAAGTAGGAGAGAGTAGGGCAAAAGGACGTGTTGAGCAAAGTATGACAGAAATCTACTCCAGTCTGGAGTACATTTTTTATTGGTGGCTTATAGTAGCTGAAAGTTGCGCCAAACTCATTAACATCTCTGAATGATTTTTTTTGTCATCTTACTAAAGCTCCAAACCCCAATCTTAATAAATCAGTCGCAAAGTGTAAAAAAAGAGAAGACTTAGAGTCAGACTTGGAATGTGGAAAAATAGATTAGTTGGAGCTGGAACTTTGGCTAACTGACTCCATGGACCCGATGGCCACCTTACTTAAGGGCACTCTGGCTGATATATAGCCAGAGGGCAATGTAGTGGGTGATATGGTGGGGTGGGCATAATCTGGCACAACTCAACTGAATATCACCCAAAAAAACTACAATTTTTGTTTCTATATTTTTGTGCTATTGATTATTGCTACATCTTATGATCCAAGAAATGCAATATTTAATTTTTCTTTTGCCCTAACATTTCTCTTCTGATTTCAAATTAAAATGTTTCTGGATTATCACACACGAGAAAAAATGAAAGGTTCAACATTTGGACTTTAGTTGCAAATACAAATATTCCCTACGACCCATTCCATGGCTTCCAGATATCTTTCCTTCAGTGCAGAAAATAAATATGCATTTTAATGCCGGTGTTTTCATTAATTATTTATCAGAGTAGTTAAAATACATCTGCTCAGTGAAGCTAGTGTGCAGAACTGAGAATAAACAGAAGAATGGACGGGGGGTTTTATTCTTTGAGCTCGAGGTCACACTGCGAGGAGCATTGATAGGTTTTATGTAAGGAAATAATAAAAGAAGACGAGTGACATACAGATGTGCGGGAATAGAGACAAGAGCCGCTGAGAATGCAAAAAGATAAAACAGGTTGTTAGTAGCGCAAGTAAGCACTTTACCGAAGAGAGAAAAGCATTGTCATTTGTATTCAAAATATCGCTTTATTTATTAAGTAAATATGCAGTTCACATCAATGAGAACGATCTTGAGGACATTCTCATCCCTGCATTTTCTTTTTGAGTACATTAAAAAAAAAAAGAAATGCCACAACACAGCTGTCGGGTGACCCGGGACCAGGGGCTCATTCCCTGTCCTTAACACTAAGGGGTGCCCTAGCTCGTCCTGCTCGCCGGGATACTTCTGGTGGCAAAGATGACGGGGCCTCCTCCCTTGCCTTATCTCCTAAGTTAGCCTTCCTTCTGGTATCTTCCCCCACCCAGGGAAGAGGGGGCGCTATTGTGCACTGTAGTACACTAACCCGACAAACAAGGCTACACAGACAAGGAATAACTGAAAACTCCAGGCATACAAAACATTCACTAACATGTAACAGAGGAATGCACCAGGGTGTGAAGGAAAGGGAATAAACAAAAACAGAGAAGGATAAGGAATTACCAATCATACAAACCAAGCAACAGTCACTAATAACTCCTTCAACTCTCCTTCTCACCTTCAAAAATGAATTGCATCACAGCCTTAGAAATATGAAAAATTGAGAAGTCTTAGCGCATAAAAAGGCCAATTTATGTGTACCTGGGAGCCACGTTAAGGCTCTTCTCGTATCCCAGGTCCTAACTATGCCAATCCTCACTTAGAAAAGTCTGTCTGTAAGGGAACATATGAATCCTCTCTTCAGACTAAAATCTACATCTCTGTGGAGGGGCAATTAACCTGGCACAATTAAAACGCCTGTGACCAACAGGTGGAGTGCTCAGGCAGAAGGCAAATGAATACATATCAAAAAACTGACCGGCACATCGAAACATAGATCCAGTGTGAACAGGTGCTAAAAGTTGGTGACTCTAGGTTTTAGCACCTGTTCGCACTTGTATGAGTTGGTGACTCTTCATCTCTTCATTTGCTATTAGAGGAAATGCTATACAAAGCCTAAGAAATATTACACTGATGGAGGAACCTTCACAGATTGGCTCTCTGTGGAAACACACTAAAGTGTGAAAGTACTCACAGTTTTGAGCCTATCGTTCCCTATGCAAGGGGTAGGTTAAACAAAGTTGGTAGCATGGCAGCCACGTGGATCTGGTCCCGGCTAGAAGCAAACAGGATAACCAGCATGCAGGAGAGCAAATGTGCAGCTTTCTCTCTCCTGACTGGATGAGGCTTCACTCTTTTGTGGAGTAGAATATGTAGAGAAAGATGTTCCCTCAGCGTAGACTCGCATGGAAAATTATGCTGGGAGCAGTAGTGTCTGCTCCCTCAGGCAGCTTGTACTGCCCAGAACTGGAAGTTACCTCAGGAAGTGTGCGAGCCCTGAGCTAGGAGGTTCCTTTCAGCCATTTCTATGGCAGCTTGTTGTGAGGAGAATAATCACTTAGTTTTCATATACACATTAACATACGATGCAGTGTATTGCATCTTCCAACTCACAGTGCGCAAACTAATTCTGACACACTGGGACAAATCTACTGCCACACGACAACTGTCTCATTCAGCAGCAGTAGAACAGGTAATGGGAAACCACAATTTTGGTTAACACGGTGGCGTAAGTCCACTATGGGACCTGTCTTAGACTATCCATCCTAGTCACCTCTTACCTGGATGGAATTTTAAAATTTGTTTCTTTAAATCAAAACAGTGTTTCGCAGTAAAACATACATGCTTGAAAGAGCAAAGCCAGTCTCTCGTTCAAGTTGCTTGATCCTAGTCACAACTGACAGATTCCTTTAATTTTATATGTGAGTTCTCTCTCATTGGACTGAGTAAATGTCCACATTATCACATCTACATTGGCCATACAGTACAGATTAGATTAGGGTTGCCTGAATTACTTAATTGTGCAGCAACGCACACCGTGAGGCCAGCTCACCTATCTCCCAATAGTAGATGCTTTTCAACTTACTCAATTTGTTGTCAAAAGTGATAAGCTAACAGAAAAAAAGATGACCTCTCCCCATTCAGAATACGTGTATACAGCATGAAATGTGTAAATGCATGGTTGAGTAAGGATTAGGGATGATAACTATGGGCCATAGCTCCATCCAGAAGCTGACCATTGGAGGTAGGGCTACCGAAATGGTAAAGGGTAGCTGAGATATTCCATGAAAGGCTGAGATGAGTGCTTTGTCAGGGCTCTGGCCAAGCAGATACCCAAGGGAGGTTATTGTGAAGCCAGATCTACTAACAGGTTATCACTAACTTTCTTCAAAGTAAACAAACAATGTTTGATGGGTTTTAATATATTAAAATTTCCAGGATGTTTTCTTATTTCTATGTTCAGTTGTTGGCTGCCTCCACATGAGTATTTTACTATTTTCATAGATAAACACTAGTTTCTTGTTCGACTTCCAGAGACAGCAGAATGTATCCATTTCCATTTAATATGCATTAGTCCAGGGACGCTGGCGTTAAACTAATTTACAATTGTTTGAATTAGAATATATTACGTTGTATTGTTTGTATTGCTTTACACAGATGTGTTCCGCTGAACAAAGGAATGGGTTGGCAGAGGTTAGCATACATTTTGTTTTGGTGGGAATATAAAGCTTTTCACTAAAACACCATCAAATCAGAAGAGTAATCTAACAATAAAAGGAATAAGGATTTGAATTTTAAGAAGTTTTTTGTTGTCAGATAAAATTGGGCCACTGGTTGCTAATGCTTTATTTAAAGGGAATATGTCACCAGGGTTTCAATGCCTAATCTGAGAGCAGCATAATGTAGGGCCACAGACCCTGATTCCAAAGAGGTGTCACTTACTAGGCTAATTGGTGGATTTTTTTTTATAAAATCACTGTTTTGTAAGCAGGAGTACACTAGAGGACTACTAAAACTGCTGTCATGTAGTCCAATCACTTCCCATCAATGATTGGCAGCTTTCTACCTATGCATAGTGTACACCGAAACCTGTCAACCAGTGGTTTGGGTGGGGTCACTATCAGCATTTAGAGAACTGGTAGATCTGCAGCAGACTAAATTGTTTTTTTAATCAAAACAATCACCTGGGAGGGACCGCCATGAAGAATTGATCTATCAAAGACTAAGTCTGCAGAGGAAGATAAGTCTAGCCTGTAGTGACTGTAGAAAGTAGAAGGCGAGAACCAGGTTGCGGCCTTACATATAAGGTCAATCGGGACATCCGCTCTTTTAGCCCAGGAGGATGCTACAGCTCATGCAGAATGTGTTTTCACGCCCTG
>VIAB01019450.1:38524-52064 GCA_009801035.1 Oophaga pumilio | reverse complement strand
AACCTCCACAGCAAGTTGAACCTGTAAGTGCTGCAGAAGAACCTGTTCCAGAAGAATCCCAGGAAGAAGAATCCAGAAACAGAGCCAGATGGCCCAGCCAATGGTACACTTGCCAGTCCCGTAGGGAGGTTAAGGCAATTTTACAACTCACTAGCACGTAGAGCAGACAGGGTAACTGCTAACTCACAGACCACCGCACCACGCAGATCAATACATAGCACGAGAGGTCAACCCCCTGCTAGGTATAGTGAATAGTCAAACCTCTGACAGATGTAGATAGTTACCCCTGGGAATTGTATATTACTGTATTATCTTGTTATTTCTATGTGTTCATTGACATAACTGCTTACTAATTTATATTTTGACCCTAATAGACAATTCAAGTGATATGGACACTTGCTCACTTGCTTTTCTGCTATCCTTTGGGTATTCAAGAACTCAGTGGCTGAGGACTATGAGCAGCCCAAATACTTTAAGTGTATATAGTTGCACTCCTCAAGTGCTTCCCTTTTGAGTAACCTTTCCGAAAGAGACTTGGACTTTCTGGTTGCTCATTTTCTTCCTGCTTTTGCAATATATATATGTATATAGTAATTTACCTTTTATGCAACGTTCAAGTGTCCTCACCTCCCATAAAGGGAAGATTGTTTATTGCTTATTGATATGTTTGGAACAAAAATGTACTTCAGCCCGGGAGTTCTGAGCTTTGCTAGGGGGGAATGTGGAGCCCAGCTGTGCTTGGAGCCACAGATCCTAGAAGGGTGCATTAAAGGATTCGTCCACAAGTGGCCCCCAGAGCATTCACACACCTTCTCCCTTCCTCAGACCACCAGAGGGAGCCTGTATAGGTAGATAAAAAGGAGGGAGAAGGCAGGAAGTAAACACAGTCCAGTCCACTCTATACTCAGAACAGAACACTCTGAGACACAGAAACAGGTCAGCCTGCAGTGTGAGACTCAATAGCTCAATTCAGCGAGCTAGGAGCGTGCCGACGCTCTAGAGAGCGGCGGAAGAGGCAGCCCACTAACTGCCAGTGTGTATAGCCTAGTGAGGGCACGAGTAGGCCGAAGGCTACAGGAGAGAGTAGAAAGGAGGCAGTGGAGCTTTACCAGCTCACCCCAGAAAGCACATACCGGACACCGGGTCCGAGCTTACAGGGATCTCTACGACCCAGTAGGAGACAACTGGAATTCCTGGAGGACTACAGGTCCCAGGAGCACCAAAGAGCTGATACGTAACAGAGCCAGGGGACACGGAGACCCTACAAGCAGGGAGTGTGTACGCCAGGAGAAGGCTCTACCACAAAGTCAGCCGGTGCAGGACAGAGACAAAGTTAGGCCTAGCTACAGGCAGGTCAGAAACTTACTACAGAAAGGCAAGAAACAGGAGGCCCTACACCTGCTCACTGGGGAGTATCCGGATGTGCACCCTTCTCCCTACAGTGCTCCGGGATGTTCCTGCACTAACTCCAGTAAAGGTACAGAAGTGACTTGTGTGTGCTCCCATTCTTGTCCTTACCCGGCTGGGTTCCCTCCGTCCTGCATCCCTACACTTACGCTGCCCTGAAGGCCCGCTCCTCCTGTGGGGAGCGATACCACCTAAGCTGCCACAATACCGGCCTCAGTGGACTGTTGCAGCGCTGGTGATCCTCACCAGACACCACAGGTGGTGTCACGAATCTCTGACATTATCCCCTGTTAATATCCCCTTTTTGAGGGTTAGTGCCCAGGGCCACGGACCGAGTCGTGGCCACCGTGACATCCCCATAGAGATCAACGGGCTCAGATCCGAGTACCCCACAGCCCTGGCTGGGCGGCTCACCTACATACAAGGAAAATATTTCATTTTGTCACCAGGAGTCAAAACCAACTTAAAAATAGTAGTAAATAAAGAAAATTATATAAAACTAAAGTGTAGACTTCATTCTAAGCTACGCTGTAATAGGCAGAGAAGGGGGAAGAGCTCTGACAATTGTCTCCTCAAACTGAATTGACAGATGTCAACAGAACATTCAAGGCTACAAGTAGACTGTTTAAGGCTCTTTTTTTCTACCAGATGTCATCAGAAAATGAATTAGAATAAGATGAAAATCTTTCTATCATGAATCTCAAAGTGTATTTAATTTTAAAAAAATCTCCATTTTTGGAATAATACAATAATAAATGGTGTTCATAATATCTGGATATAACTTTGAGTTTGTGCTGTTATTCCGCAGCAAGAGAAAGCTCCAGGTTAATACCTGACTGTCCCCTGTCAAACTGCACATAAAAATTCTGCCCATATATTTGATCATCTCTCTACTGCAGGATGCCTCAACGCTGTCCTTGAATGCCCTCATCATTTCACAGTCTCCTATAAAGAGTTCATTCTGTTTCTTTATTCTAGTACATAACTAAACAGCAAACTGCCTAAAAATTTTTCCTGATCAGTTCTTTGGGGAAAACAGACGATAAAAGACTAGCTGCTTTCTAGTAATTATCACAAACCATCTTGGGGAATAGTTTCATAGTTACATGACAGATTCTCTTGTAACTGATTAGCAAATTAACCTGATTTCATAAGCAAATAAAATCCTATAAAACATTATTCCAATTACTACACAATAGTACATTTATGCTTCACCCTATTAGCTAAAATAACCTAGATAAAATATTCACCACCATGACCAAGATTGGCACTTCACCTAGTCACTAACAAAAGTTAATCTTTAAAGCAGCAGTAATATAATATTAATTATTCTAAAAGACAATGTGGGCAGTATTGCCACTATTTTTGTATTAAGTGAGGGATAATACATACAGCTGTGCTATCTGTCCAGACCCGGGACAGTCAGTGGATCGCCCTCTAGGGCAGAGGGAATACTCGGTACCGGGCCGCTTCTGAAAGGGGAAATGTCACAGCGGCAGTGACCCTGTCCGTGGCCCTGGGTGTCTGATAAAAGGGGAATATTTACAAAGGATAATAGAGTTTATAATAAAGTGTTTGTGATGCCATCTGTAGTATTTGGTCAGAGGTGACCAACACTGCAGTGCATATCCTCTGGGACAGTTGGTGATGCAGCAGAGTTGGTAAAACTCCTTGCAGATGTAATATAAGATGGATGGTAATGATGTAGCATTTGGAAGGGATGTAGCAGTGTTGAGAGGGTGTTGTAGGAAGAACTTGAGAAGACACAGTCAGGTGCAGTTTCCAAAGCTGTACTCACAGTTTCTGCAGGCAAAGCGTCCAGGGCACTGGTTACAGATGGTTCTGGAGTCAGTCAGCCTGAAAGCAATTTGGGAATCTCCTGTTTAGGTGGGTTGTGAGGCCTCCTTTCTAGTGCTGTTCTCTGAGGTACTTGCTGCTGTAAGCTCTGTTCAAGTTCCTCTCTCTGCTAGTTAAGTAGAATTCCACTCACATGTCAGGCAGCTGTAGCCTGCTTCAGGGATCGCTCCTCTCTGGCATCTCCAGCTCACACATGCTGCTGTGTCATTGAATATCAGTTGGGGACAGAGGACCTGCTGTCTTCTGCCTCCTGGAGTCTGCCACTGGGGCTTTAGTACCCACTCAGTCTCGGACTGCGGGGTCCAGTCTCTGGTGCTCAGGACTAGGGGTGAGCTCAGCTATAACTCCTATCCCCCCAGCACCTCTCCACACGTTCTTCCTCAAACCTTCTCAGACACTAACTAACTCTAACTCCTCCCCCAGCCAGAATGTTTCAGGGAGGCTCCCCTGAAATTAGGTGTTAGAGCTCCCCCTTCTGGTCTGGAGTAGGAAAAGTGTTGTATGCTGTGTGTTACCTTCCTTGCTTCCAGGCATGACATTACTCCCCTCTGGAGGGAGGCAAGGTCACTGTGGAAACCGAACTCCTGTGGTGCCACATTCCCCTGTTATGATTCGGTAGCTGAGGAGTGCAGGCAAAAAGGTAATACACCAGAGCAGTTGGAATCTATGAGATTGCAGTACCCTGACTAACCACCACAACTAGAGGCAGCCGTGGAGCGTTCCTACGTTGGTCCTAGACGCCTCGTCACAGCCTGAGAAACTATCTACACCTAAAGATAGATATAGGAAAGCTATCTGCCCCGGAGCAGAACCCCAAAGACAATAGCAAGCCCCCAAACATATAATGGCGGTTAGACAAGACGAAATACAGACACAGACAGAAAATAGTATGAGCAAATGTTGGGGCCCAAACTAACTAAATAGAAAAGGATAGGAAGGGTACTTACTGCAATCCCAAAAAACCCTGAAAACACCAACTCTACTAATTTCAAAAAAGACCTGAGATCACACGACCTCTACCACCTAAATTAGCTCTCTGGTGTAACAAAATCAAAACAGCAGCCACTGAAAAAACTGGAAAAAGCAAATGTACAAACATCAGTGGCTGAACAGAACTGAGAGGGCAAAAGCCCCCCGAGGGGACCCAGAAGGCCCCCACAGAAGTGCAGGACAAAATGCAAAAATCAGCAAAGAAACAAAAAGAAGGAAAAGTCTTATCTGTTAGCAGGAGATGCAGACACGACACAGCAGGCTACAAGGGAAACTGGAATCAAGGATTCAGACCAGAACAATTGATCACCGGCAACCCTGATGGGAAGGTGACTCCCTTAAGACCAGTCAGAAACACCTGATTCCCAGTCCTCACAATCATCACTGATCAGACCAGCACCGCTTGTAACCACCAGAGGGAGCCTCTGCTCAGAACTCATCTCAAACCCATTCACAACATTCCCCCCTATTACAATTTAGTACTCCCGGACTGAGAAAACATAAAAGAGAACAAAACATAACTATTTACAGAATTTTAACAACAAATATATGAATTTGGCGAAGTCCTGAAATGGGGTGTCCCTTTCACCTTACAAAGTACAATATGAGGGACCCGTCTGAAACCCTCAACGTAGGCCTTGGGCGGGCTACAAGGCATGGCTGGTCTCCCTTTTGGACCACATCTTCGGCCACGCCAGACGGTTTTTTGTTCTGCGGTCATTAGTGCTAACTATTTACAAGCATTGTCCTGGTCACTACGAGTCCAGTAACCCAATTGTCCATATAATCAAAGAAATAAGAATGCTCAAAAGTTCATACAGTACAGTAAGTCTCTGTAGGCACATATACTTAATGGTTGCAGTTGTAAACATTTTAAACTTATTTACATTACCAGTACAGTAGCATTTTAGTCTTTATACCTGGCTGGGATCTGACCTCTAGTACTATGGCTTGATTTACGCAGTACAGGTGTCTGTAGAGATCTAGCCTGGTCTAGTGTGTGTGTTGGTAAGATGGGCAGTAGACGTCTGTGATTTCTTAGACTCAATGTTTGTCTGACAGATTCACCTCTAGCAGAGGGCAGATTTTCACTTTCCACTGCAGATGTGGCTTCTGTCACTTGAACTTGCAGATCTTCAGGCTGGTCTTGAATCGCTTCTCTTTCTGGCACTTCCAGCTGGGGAAAGGTTAAGGCGGGTACGACTATAGCTTGATTCACTCTTGTCCAATTTGAAGGGATCTCGCCAAGTACAGTGCGGATCTTTTCTTCTATTTCCACTGACTGAGGAATGTCTTTGTCTTTAATCCTTTCCTTTAGTTGATCAGGGCATGGTTTCAGATGATCCCTTGATACTGCTGCAGAGTTTTCTCCTCTATCTTTGCTGATGAGGCACGCCTTGGTGTTATCAAAGTCTGAAGGCATGACGGTGTATGGCTCAGCCTCCCACTAATCATCAAGTTTGTGTAGTTGTCTTTATCTTTTGAGTACCTGATTGTAGTTTCTTTCTTGCTTCTGTCTTGCTTGAGACAAACGCTTCTCTACACATTCTTGCACTTTGCGGTACTGTTGCTGCTGCTCTGTATCCCAGATTGCATCTGGCAATGTTACTTCAGGTGTCAGGACTCCCATGTCCAAGTCAATGGGCAACTTGCCAGGTCTTGCTCTCATTAAGTAGGCCGGTGTGCAGTTGAGTTGGTGGAATTCACCGAAATGTGGTTGTAGAGATCCACCAGATCTGGCAACTTTTCTGGCCACATGTTTCTCACTTCCAGGGGCAAGGTCTTCAAGAGGTCATTTACCACTTGGTTCATTTTCTCACACATGCCATTTGTCTGTGGATGGTATGGCGTTGTCCTGATTTTCTTGCAGCCGTACATGTTACAGAACTTCTGGAACCTTTCTGCTTCAAAGGCTGGGCCTTGGTCTGTAAGTACTCATTCAGGGTAACCGTGCAGTCGACAAAAGTGTTGTTGAAATGCTTTGGCCGCTGTCTTTGCTGTTTGGTCCTTGACAGGCACGACTACCTGGAACCTTGAGTAATGGTCAACGATGGTGAGGGCGTAGACATAGCCTGAGCGGCTTGGGGTCAGCTTCACGTGGTCCAAGGCTACCAAATCAAGCAGCTGTTTGGTGATTATTGGCTGTAACGAGGCTCGCTGACTGTTACGATCCTTCCTGCGCAAATTGCATGGTCCACATTCCAGGCACCAATCTTCAATGGTGCTTCTCATACCAACCCAGTAGAATCTCTCGCAAAGTAGGACCTCCAACTTCTTCCATCCGAAGTGTCCTGCTCCATCGTGGTACACTTCCAGGACCATTAACGCATCTTGCCTCGGGACTACCACCTGCCAGACCAGTTTGTGAGTTCATGCAATGACACTCTTCCGACACAGCTTTCCCTCATAGATGAAGAGCCTGCCCTTTTCCTTCCACAACTGTTGGGTCTCTTGTGGAGCATCTGGACAGGGACACGAGTCAGCTTGCGTCAGTAGCTCCTTTACCAGGCAGACTGCTGGGTCGCTATCCTGTATCTCTGCCCACTCATGGTGAGGTAATGGGTTTAATGTGGCCTCTTTTGTGATGCAGCGCTTGTTTTTCACCCCTTGGGTGCATTGGACCGCAACTGGACGATGGAAGGCTAGTAACTCGACTTCTTCGAGTACGTCCGGATCTTCTCCCCGATCTGGTAAGTTGGGGATTCTGGACATCGCATCAGCATCGGCATTCTTATGTCCCGCATGGTACTTAATGGAGAACTCGTAGTTGGACAGCCAGGCCATCCATCTCTGCTCCAGCGCACCTAGGTTTGCGGTTTCCAAGTGAGTCAGCGGATTGTTGTCCGTTAAGACGGTAAACTTTGCCGCCACTAGGTAGTGTTTGAACTGCTCGGTCACAGCCCAGACTATGGTGAGGAACTACAGCTTGAAGGTGCTGTAGTTTTCAGGGTTCCTTTCAGTGGGATGAAGTTTCCTGCTAGCGTACGAGATCACTCTTTCTTTGCCTTTCTGTACGTGCGACAGTACTGCTCCCAGTCCCACGTTGCTGGCATCAGTATAGAGGATGAATGGTTGGTCATAGTCTGGGTAGGCCAAAACTTCATCCCCCGTAAGGGCCAACTTCAACCGATTGAAGGATCTTTCCAGTTCGTCATTCCAATCAAACGTAGAACTCTTCTTCCTGGCCTTCTTGGGCTAGCCCACAAGAAGGTTTTGCAGAGGTGCGGCTATTTCAATGAAGCCCTTGATGAACCTTTGGTAGTAGCCTACCAACCCGAGGAACTGATGTATTTCATGGATGTTGCTGGGCCTCTGCCAGTCCCGGATAACGGTGACTTTGTCGGGGTTTGGCGCCATGCCTTCTGCGCACACTACATGGCCTAGGTACTGCACCTTGGGCTTCAGGAGTTGGCATTTGGACAGCTTCATTTTCAGGCCAGATTCGAGCACCTCGGCCAGGTGCTCCAAATGTTCTTTGTAGGTCTTGGAGAAGACAATGACGTCATCTAGGTACAACAAAACTGTCTCGACGTTCTTATGTCCGAGGCAGCACTCCATCAACCTCTGGAATGTTCCTGGCGCGTTGCAAAGCCAGAATGGCAAGTAGTTTAATTCTGAGAGGCCCATTGGTGTTGCAAAGGTGGTCTTCTCTTTGTCTGCCTCTGCCACGGAAACCTGCCAATACCCACTAGTGAGATCTAAGGTAGAGAAATAATTAGCGGTTCTCAAGGCAGCTAGTGATTCCTCTATACTAGGTAACAGATAGGCGTCTTTGTGGGTAATGCTGTTAATTTTCCTATAGTCAACACACATCCTCATTGTACCATCTTTCTTTCTAACGAGGACTAGCTGAGCTGCCCAGGGGCTACAACTGTCTCTGATCACCCCAGCCTCCTTCATCTCGCGTAACACACTCTTGGCACATTGATAGTGCGTGAGGGTACAGGCCGGTACCTTTCTTTAATGGGCGGATGATTTCCAGTGGGAATATGATGTTGGACCCTTTTACCTGCACAAAATCTAAAAAGTGTTTGCTGAATACCCGTTCAAACTCTTGGAATACTCGGTAAACCCCATTCTTTTGGTGCGGAAGGGTGGAGTCAGTGCCCACGTGCAGCTGCCTCCTCCTCCCCACAATTTAAGATGCGTACTGGTACCCTCCCCTTGCGGACATTGACTAACCCTCTGGCTATCAGGACTGTGGGCCTACTATTAGAGTACACTGGTTCTACCAGGGCTTGGTAATCTCTTCCCATGGGGCCTATGGATTCCCGACACCAAATTAACATTTCACTCCTTGGGGGTATTGCAATAGGGAATGAATCACTCACTCTGACACTGCCAACTTCTCCACCTGATAGCTCTACCTGCTGTCTTTACATCAGGGCCTTGATCTCCTTTTGCAGGACTCCTTGATCACTGGAACCAGCAGTTTCGACAAGCTGTTGCAACAAAATAATAACCTCGGCAAGACAATTTTCTATCACATTTGCACCTAAGGTCATCATTGTGTTACATTCTCGTCAATCAATGTCTACAATTATCATACCTTGAGATTTTAATTCTTCTCACCCCACCTTAATGGTCACCTCCTTATACCCCACCTGTGGCAAAGGCTGACCATTGCTAGCAACTACTGTCAGCTCATCATCTGGGCCATGCGTAAGATCAGAGTCAGTCCAGTACCGTTTGTAAAGAATATATGACATAGTCATCATATGATAGCCGGTGTCCAGTAAAGCATTTATTGGGATGCCGTCAATCACAACTGGGAGGACCGTTCGTCCTCCAACGTACTTGGCTCGCCAGTTCTGTGGGTCGGATCGTCCTACTCCTGGGGGTTGGCCCTCTGCCCCAGGGGTTGCTCGTTTAAATGACAGAATCTTGCGATGTGCCCCGCTTTGCAGCAGCGGCGGTAAATGGGTCGTCCATCCTGGTCGTAGTGATCGTTGTCCCTCCCTCTGATCGGTGGAATCCTCTTCCTCCGTCACCACAGGACATCATCCTGACTGGAGGCCAAATCTATCTTCTCCTTTGTGGGCACTTGCAAGGACTGCACGCTATCCATGGTCTGTGCGTCGGCCTCAACGGGTGCTTGAGGGAACGGTGCCGCCTCTTGGGGGTATGTAATTGCTGGGTGCCTAGGGGGCGCTGGACGGCTGACATTTGGTTCGTGCATTTGCCCTATCTTTAAAGTCTGCAAAGTTCAGGTCTGGATTTTGTAGGGCCATGATGCGCAGCTGTGTCCTGTGGGTGCTGAACAGGAGTCACTCAATAAATTGCTTCTCTTTGAGCTGCTCCAGTTAACTGTCCAATGAGAATGCTTAATTTTTAGCTTTCAGACAGGGGGTACACATCAAATAAACTGCACAATTTCTCCTTGAAATCGCTCAGGGTATGTGACTCCCCTGAGTATTGCGATAGCCAGGCTGCTCCCGGTATAAATGGCATTGATAGCGGCATTAAAGGGACTGCATCAGCGGTCGCCAGATAATGCTGACTCTGGGGGCTGCGGCTGCGCCGGCCACCGGGTTCTGCTGTGCTCTGGGAGCTGCAGCTGCACATGTCTCTAATTCTTGCGGCGCCATGGGGGCTGCGATTTCATCCACCACTAGATTTTCTCCTGCGTTTGATAATCTCTTACCTCCTAGTTAATCTTACCCAGGCTCTGGATTTCCACTGGCTTACCAGGCTGTTGCTCCGTCGGCGGTATGAATGGTGTGTGCCGGAATACTAGGCCTCAGCTCACTGTGCTCTGCCAGCTGCCATCCCCTCATGCAGCAATTCTCTTTTTGCGCTCTCTCCCTGGCTCTGCCCCTTCTTCTCCTGTGCGCCTCGCGGCATTGTAATGGCGGCAATCACACAATTCAATACAGTCTATGGCACACAGTACCCAGCTTTGCCGGGGTACGTATCCTGTTCGTGACGCCAAGTTGGATCACCCGCCAGAGAAGTGGGGATACTTGGTACTGGGCCACTTCTTAAAGGGGAAGTGTCACAGAGGTCAGTGACCCGGTCAGTGGCCCTGGGTGTCCGATAAAAGGGGAATATTTACAAAGGATATTAGAGTTTATAATAAGATGTTCGTGACGCCACCTGCGGTATCTGGTCTGAGGTGACCAGCCCTGCAGTGCAGATCCTCTGGGACAGTTGGTGATGCAGCAGAATTGGTATAACTCCCCGAACGTGGAGCTAAGTCCCAGGGCAGATGTAATAGAGGGTGGATGGTAATGATGTAGTATTTGGCAAGGGATGTAGCAGTGTTGAGAGGGTGTTGTAGGAAGAACTTGAGAAGACACAGTCAGGTGCAGTTTCCAAAGCTTTACTCACAGTTCTGCAGGCAAAGTGTCCAGGGCACTGGTTACAGATGGTTCTGGAGTCAGTCAGCTTGAAAGCAATTTGGGAATTTCCTGTTTAGGTGGGTTGTGAGGCATCCTTTCTAGCACTATTCTCTGAGGTACTTGCTGCTGTAAACTCTGTTCAAGTTCCTCTCTCTGCTACTTAAGTAGAACTCCACTTGCAGGACAGGCAGCTGTAGCCTGCTTCAGTGATCGCTCCTCTCTGGCATCTCCAGCTCACACGTGCTGCTGTGTTGTCGAATATCAGTTGGGGACAGAGGACCTGCTGTCTTCTGCCCTCTGGATTCTGCTGCTGGGGCTTTAGCACCCACTCAGCCTCGGACTGCGGGGTCTGGTCTCTGGTGCTCAGGACTAGGGGTGAGCTCAGCTATAGCTCCTATCCCCCCAGCTCCTCTCCACACATAATTCCTCAACCCTGCTCAGACTCTAATTAATTCTAACTCCTCCCCCAGCCAGAATGTTCCAGGGAAGCTCCCCTGAAATCAGGTGTTAGAGCTCTCCCTTCTGGTCTGGAGCAGGAAAGGTGTTGTATGCTGTGATGCTGTGTGTTACCTGTTAAGGGGATCCCTTCCTTGCTTCAAGGCATGACATTACTCCCCCCTTGGAGGGAGGCAAGGTCACTGTGGCAACCAAACTCCTGAGGTGCCACATCTGCATTATGTATGGTGCTTCTGGAAGGCATTGCTGTGAGATGGCGTCCTATATTAATTACATATACTATTTTTATTTACTTATTGCAGGGTATTTGCTCATTTTGTTTTTTTCCTAGGTTATATTTGTTAATGGACACAGTGTGACTGTACACTCACACATTTTACTTATTGCAGCATGTGTTCTGTCTAGAGTTGAGCGAAACAGGTCGGTCAATTTCAAAAAGGCACGACTTTCGCCAAAGTCGGGTTTCACCGAGCGAAACCCCACCATAGCGCGAGGTCGGTCACGTGTTTGGCGACCATAGCGCCAAAGTCGGTTTTCCCATAATGCTTCCAGTGCATTTTCTCAGCCAATAAGCAAGGATGCAGATTGTGGGCAACGCGATGACATGGGCAGCGGCCAGCACCTTCGTAGAGAAGGGCATTGCAGTGATTGGCTTGCTTTGTGTGGCGTCACAGTGCCTATAAAAGCCCTCACTGCCGACCGCCATTTTACTTCTGCCGATCTTAGTGTAGGGAGAGGTTGCTGATACTGGTTCTCAGCAGGGAGAGCGTTAGGCAGGCCAAAAACCACTAATTCTGTGCTTGTGCTCATAGCGATTAGCTGTACACTTAGTGTGCAGTGACAGTGGAGGAATTTCTTGTGTGCAGCAGCTCTGGTTCTTAGGCTGCCTGCCAGTGACAGGGGAGGAATTGCTTGTGTAGAGCAGCAGAGCTGATTATTAGGCTGCCTGCCAGTGGCAGTGGAGGAATTTCTTGTGTGCAGCAGCAGAGCTGATTATAAGTCTGCCTGCTATCTATTGCTGTGTGTACCCTGATGTGCAGACTGCTTTTTAACACAGCACCTACACAGCACTAATACTTGAATTTTTTTCTGCACAGTTACGGAGCGTTCATTTTTTCCCACACCGTATAGAGCTGTACGCTCCTCACACTACCATGGACCGGCTGGTATCACGGACAAATACATGCTGACTATCTGTGTGTGACTCTGGAAATATATACGTAGATTTCAAATTTCCCCAACACTGTATACAGCTGTACGCTACTGATAGAGTACACTTTTTCTGATTTCCATATTCTGGTGTTATCCAGACTGGGCCTGTGACCGTGTGTCTTACTCCTCAAATATATACGGAGATTTAAAATTAACCCAGCACTGTATAAAGCTGTACGCTACTGATAAAGTACACTTTTTCAGATTTTCATATTGTGGTGTTATCCAGACTGGGCCTGTGACCGTGTGTCTTACTCCTGAAATATATACGGAGATTTAAAATTCCCACAACACTGTATAAAGCTGTACGCTACTGATAGAGTATACTTTTTCTCATTTTCATACTCTGGTGTTACCTAGACTGGGCCTCTGACCGAGTGTGTTACTCCGGAAATATATACGGAGATTTACAATTCCCCCAACACTGTAAACAGCTGTACACTTTTTCTCCTTTTCATGTTCTGGTGTTATCCCTACTGAGCCTGTGACCGTGTGTGTTACTCCTCAAATATATACGGAGATTTAAAATTAACCCAGTACTATATACAGCTGTACGCTGCTGATACAGTACACTTTTTATATTCTGGTGTTATCCATACTGAGGCTGTGACCATGTGGCTTACTCATCAAATATATACAGATATTTAAAATTAACCCAGCACTGTATACGGCTGTACACTTCTGATACTGTACACTTTTTTGGTTTATATTCTAGTGTAATCCATACTAAGCCTGTGAGAGTCTGTGTCTGTTACATCCCAAATGTAAACGGAGAGTAAAATTTTTCACCCTCACCTTATACAGCTGTACGCTTCTGATACTGTACCATATATCTGCTGTTATTTTGGGTACATTTCCACAAACATGAGGAAGTATGGTGGAAGAGGCAGCGAATGTTGTCATGGGGGGCCACCCGCTACTGATGGTGGTGGTGATGGTGCATCTGCTGGTAGTGCCAAAAGCACAATAGCACCTAAGGCAGGAGGTGTTTAGCCTGCCTCATCATCTGGCTCTAGAAGGCCTGGAAGGCTCCCTTTTCTGGGATTATGTCAAACGCTTTTAACCCCTTCCCGACCTGTGACGCCACGTAGGCGTCATGAAAGTCAGTGCCAAGCCGACCTGTGACGCCTATGTGGCGTCATCAGGAGATTGTGTTCCTGCGGGTCGGGTGACCGGGGTCAATCAAATGTCACCCGACCCGCAGGCACAGGACGACCTGGACTTGCCCCCCCTATGGCCGAGATCGCTGCTGCTGACCTTTTTTTCACCCCCTCCAG
>VIAB01019449.1:7327-19156 GCA_009801035.1 Oophaga pumilio | reverse complement strand
TCAGGGCTTTATTATAAAAAAAACTTTCATGCAGCCTGTCAGTTTACACCATAGAAAAGGTTTAACTGAGTCACTTGCTTGCTTACATGTCCTACTAATGGGCTGACCCTGCGACAATGGCCATAGTTGCAGAAGTTGAATCCAAGCGAACTAATAAAAGCATCAAAATGATAGGTTGCTTGCAAAGATACTTTTCAGGTGCATTGAAATATGTATTAGTGCATATTTGTTAAATAGAAATACATGATTTGGTTTGTATGAAAGACTCTGTATACATGTCTATTACAGCCATCCATCTATGGTTATGTTAAAGGGAACCTGTCAGCACTTTCGGATGATGTAAGATATGGCCACTGCCTTTCAGGGCTTATCTACAGCATTTCATAATGCTGTAGATAAGCCTCCCATCTTCTTGCGATGACGCCCTCCTGCTTGCTTCATGGCTCCCCGGCATCGTGCTCCTGCCCAGACGTACTTATCTGCCCTGTTGAGGGCAGAGTAAATTCCTGCAGTGCGCAGGCGCTGGGCAGCCATAAAGCAAGCAGGAGGGAGGCATCGCAAGATGGGAGGTGCCGGACCCTTACCCACGACACCCATTGGACCGGACCGCCCGTGGGTGAGTATAATAAAACTTATTTTTCTTATCTTTCAGGTCAGATCAGGGGCTTATTTACAGCATTACAGAATGCTGTAGATAAGCTCTGAAAGGCAGTGGCCGTATCTTATATAGGTCACAGGTTCGCTTTAAAGAGCAAGTAAGCTTTTTTATTTAGTTATCCTCAAGGCACTGCAAAGTTATGTAATATACTTCATTGCCCTATTTTGCTTACTTATTTCCCAAACACTAAACTGCAGTGCTGTTTCAATATCCAGTTTATTCTCCTTTAGAAGCTTCTTTTAACTGCTGCTCAGCAAGATCAGTAGATTATATAATCAAACAATCTTATAAGCTTTTCCTTGCCTGATCCACTCTGCTTCCAATCCCATACACACACACGGGAATTCACAGACTGTTTTGAATATAGTGTACAGAAATTGCTGAGCAGCAGTTGAAAGGATCTTCCAAAGGAACATGAAGTGGATGTTTAAACAGCATTGGAACATTGGGACAGAAGTAAAAAAAATAATGTAATGAGGTATATTACAAAAAAAATCATAACTTTGAAATGCCTGGAGGAAAATTGAATTAAAAACTAAGTATAATTAATCTTTAAAGCTTCTGGCATATTTGGTTGTAAGAATAGCCTAACATGCAGCATTAATCTTGCCATCAAAATTGCTAAAATCTAGATGGACCCAGGTACATAGGTGATACTTGGATCCATCCTAAGTTCAACAGGATCATGGCTTCAATTATAAATTAGTAGCATCTTTAAATAGGAAGCCATTGCCCACATGCAAACTAAGCCTAATTTACAAGAAACTGTGCATTCTCCATGTAAGTATGTCTATTACCCTCAGATGGCCTAACGTCACACATTACAACACATAACATAACATTTTACAAAAAAACGCTTTGTAGTTTTTGCCTTTTATCAACTATAAAACTGACTAAATGCAAACTGGTTTTTTTCAGTTTTTCAGAATTGTAATAGATGATATTATTGACTGATAATTCTAACTTAGTCATTTAGGAAATCGTAGAGTTAAGCATCTGCAAAGTAGCAAATTGTGAAATGTTTGTTGCGAAAGTGGTCTTTGTGTGTTTGGTTTATGTCATGTACACACAAATATATACAGTATATTTTTTTTAGAATAATGCAATGAAACATAATTAAATATTGTGTCTCTTTCCCTACCCCTCTGCAGCAGTCTTCATGTGATATAGCCTCCTTCATAGATTGGGTTTACAGTGCACCTCCACCTGGGGGATTAGTCACTGGTGTAAGAAATGTGCTCCCTATTATTATCTGAAATGTAAAGGGCAGATGATGCACAGTATAGCACCCCACAGTAATTTCCCCCACAACACGCCACTCATGTACAGTACTCCAGTAAAATATGATGCCTCCACAATGTTCCCAGCACAGCATGATGTCGCAGTTGGGTCTTCAACACAACTATGATGTCCCCACAGTGCTGCAAAACAGTACAATGTGCTCACATCCGAATATGATGCCCCTAAAGTGCCCCCAAAACAGCATGTTGTTTAAACACTGACCCTAAAAAAGTACCATTCCCTCACAGTGCCCTCTTCCACACTATAAGGCATCATACTGTAAGGAATGGCACTGTGGGACAATGATAAATGGCACAAATCTAGTCACCTAGCCCGCTAGCCCCGTTCCATCAAGGTGCTGCTTCGGTCACTGCGGTGTGTCAACTGAGGCTCCACATAGCAGGAATGATCTAAAAATAATAATTTTATATAGCGCCAACATATTCCACAGAACTTTACAATTAAGCTCGCTCTACTAATGTTATGGCACCTGCTGTGCTGAGATTCAACAGGCTCTTTCACCTCCCTATTTCACCATTTTATTCAACTGTATCCACATCCTGATAAAGCAGATATTGTTGAAATCGAAAAGCTGAGTAGTGGGAAGAGGCGGTCAGTGCCATTTTACACCTCACCCACAACTCAAGCACGATAAAGGCCGCATATTCTGCCATTGTATACAAATCGCACACTTTTCCTCACAGGACCGTCCACTCTTGCCACCGGCAATCGAAAATCCTAAAAGTGTGCAATGCATATGCTGTGAGAATTCAGAAGCCTGCAGGAACAGAGTGACTGCAGACTTTCATCTCAGTCCTGGACGTGCCCTTTAATTATAAAACAAAGCCCTGTAGCCAATCCTAACAGCGTGTAATATCCTCACTGTCAGGATTCAGCTCTGCTCGCTGGTTCCAGCAGTCATCACATAGCCACTTCACTCATATGCAATTTTCATACTTGAGGTCTCATGACGAGCGTCTGTTCCTGCTTCTCTCAGTTTTTTAGTGAACATTGAGAGAAGTAGAGAGAGCAGCTCCTCGGCACATGACTAAGTGTGCAAATCACATATGTGCTTGGGAGGGGGAAGGGCAAACTGAATTCTTGACCTGGATGTGAGAAAACCTAGATACACCGCTGATTAGTTGGTCTCCGTGCCAGAGGGGAAGTATAACAGCTAATGTCATAAGCACAAGATGGCGGCAGAGACATCGTAAACAGTCCAGGGCCCCTGACCTTGTCAATTTGGATGCTCTAGTATGGTGTCTTTGTGTAAATCTAGAAGTGGGAAGCAGAACGCACAATAGGGTGATAGTCTATGGAGGGAGAGTAGGAGAGCGCTGGTTTCGTTCACCTGTTGCTGTTGTGACAGACACAACTCCTATGTAGGCATGAAGTAAAATAGCTGCTGCCCCGTGGCTGGAGGATAAATCCTCCAGCAAATATTGGATCCAGTTGGATGAACATGTCGGTGGGCTGAGCTGCAAGAGTAAATCAATTCTTCAAAAATGACGATGATCAAAAGGCTTTTTATTCACAACGCGTTTCAACACCGTACCGGTGTCTTTTTCAAGTGAAAAAATAAAATTTTTTATTTTTAACTTGAAAAAGACGCAGATACGGCTTTGATACGTGTTGTGAATAAAAAAAACTGTTCCTCATCGTCATTTCTGAAGAATTGAATTAGTCCACCAGCGCAGCCCACCGACATGGTCATCCAATTGGATCCAGTATGGCGTCTTTATAGTAATTATTAAATGCATAATGGAAACACAAGGTCTACAAAGGTACAGTAAATTACCAAAGAAGTCTACTCGAAGCTTGTGAAAACCATCATATGTTCATGTGAACAAATAATTTCCAAAATCTATCTACTAGCTACACAAACTGATTGCTTGTTATGGTGCAGACCAAAGATTAACAACAAACCTCAAAAACTACACAAATGGAGAAACATGCCGAAGAGCCCAGAGATTTGCACAAAGGAAAGTGCAAGTCTATGAAAACAAAGAATATGTGCAGAGTACAAGAGTGTGTCTCTTTCTTGGGATTGTCCTCAAGGTGCTAAAAACTTTTGCTTGTCTGAATTTATGTAGCTGGCTAGCTGCGCTTTTCGCTGGATTTTTGAACTTCAGATCAAAGGATCCTTCCATAGTGTGCTCTGCGGTAACAAGGAATTGTTTGCTGAACCAGAATGTGGAGTCTTTAGAGGGTGACAGAATGAAATGGAAGGCAAGTGACAAAGAGCGGGGCAGAGCAGCTGTACAACATAATGGTTCTAACACTTAGCTCATTCTCATGATGTTCTCCAAGTCGTTGTGTGACCCTTATCATTGAATGTGAGGAATTATTACATTATTGGCAAGTGGGAGAATGCAATAATAGGCTATTTTTTTGCATATTGCTCCCATGGCATTGAAGGGTTAATCTTCAAAAGATTTAGCTTAAAGAGCTAAGCACAGCTAAAATAATTGAACATGTGCTGCCTGCTCAATGACGCCTACATGAGGACTCATTAAGTAAGATTGTCTAATAGGGAACAATCACAGCGCAACAATGTTATAGGCAACGAGGCCATGATTCTTGTTAGTTTTGACAAATAATGGCCATTAAATAAGTGTTAAAAAGTAGCGGAAAATCATAGTGAGAATCCTGTAATCATCCTTTTGACGAATTGCACAGATTATCATAGTTACCACATTCAAGAAGTTTATTAACCCTTCACGTGCTTCACAAGAACTAAAGCAATGTGGAAGGAAAAAAATGAACATTTTACTTTTTCACAAAAAATTTACTTTGGAACCAAACTTTTTTATTTTCACAATGGTATCAGGAGAAAATGAACCACAAAATTTGTTGTGCAATTTCTTCTGAGTATGCTGATGCCCAGTATGTGGGAGAAATCCATTGTTTGGGTGCTTGGCAGGGCTCAGAAGGGAGGAAGCACCATTTGACCTTTTGAACGCAAAATTGGCTGAAACCAATGACAAGCACCATGTTGCGTTTGGAGACCCCTTGATGAACCCAAACAGTGCAAAGCCCCCAATTCTAACTCCAAACCTAACACAGCCCTAACCCTAATCACAACCATAAACCGACACCACAACCCTAACCCCAGTCCTAACCCTAGCTATAACCCCCACCATAATCCTACCCCTAGCCCCAACCCTAACCCTAGCTATAACCCCAACTATAAACCCAAACATAACCCAAACCCTAACCATAAAATGGAAATAAGTAATTTTTAACTTTTTATTATTTTTTACCTAAGGGGGTGATAAAGGGGGTTTGATTTTCTATTTTTTTTTATTTTGATCACTGTGATAGGGTCTGTCATAGTGATCAAAATGAACCAATAGGAGAAACCTCCTATTTTGCTGCCTGGTGCCGGAGGGCAGATCTCAAAGGGTGAATTGCGCATGCACCTGCCTTTTTTTCCCAGAAGATGCCGAGGGCCGGGTACAGAGCTGGAGGGACCGAGGGACATCGCAGATATCGAGGGTACTCGGGGGACCCTATTTCTCTCTCCTCTGATGTGCTAGATCACATCAGAGGAGAGAGAAAAATAGAAAATTGGACTTTTTTTTTCGGTCGCAATTATTCCGTGAATAACGGCGATTGCAACAATGGGGTTGGTAAAAATCTACCCGATTCATGTTCTCTGGGGTTTCAGCTGCCCCCGGTAGCCGAGACTCCGGAGAAATTTCAACGCTGGGGGGCACTATACCCTTATTTCTCTGCGCCGTTAAAAAGCAACGCTGAAGAATGCATCTTCATGCGATGTCGTCATCCTCCTGGCTTTGTGTCGCGGCTCCTGCGCAGGCGTACTGATTTTCCCTGTTGAGGGCAGAGCAAAGTACTGCAGTGCGCAGGCGCCGGGAAAGGTCAGAGAGGTCCAGCGCCTGCGCACTGCAGTACTTTACTCTGCCCTCAACAGGGCAGATCAGTACGCCTGCGCAGGAGCCGTGACATGAAGCAACGAGGATGACGACATCGTATGAAGATGGGGGGCGCCGGACTCGGACCTGCAACGCCCATCGGACCGGACCGCCCCGGGTGAGTATAACTTGATTTTCTTCTCTTTCAGTTTAGATCAGGGGCTTATCTACAGCATTACAGAATGCTGTAGATAAGCCCCAAAAGGCAGTGGCCGTAGCTTATTGCGGAAAAACGAGCTGACAGGTTCCCTTTAATGTAGATAGGAATGGGAAGTGCAGTGGAGGGCACTGTAATGCAGGAAGTTAGATAAATTACACCTATAGCAAAAGGGATTTTTCCAATTGGGAGGGGTAGTTATAGTAGGGACACTTCCTGGTTTAGTTAGTGAGTTGGATGGAGATCAGCAGGATTGTTCCAGATACGAGTTCGGTGGGAGCAACAGTTCAGGCTATAAGGCTGAAAGTCACACGGATACGAGGAAATGGGAGTAGCATGAGAACGGCAGTGACTAGATTCAGTGGGATATCCCAGAACATCCGAAACCTATGGTCTGGAACAGGTATGGAAGAGCCATCCTTAATTTCGCTCTTGGAGGGGAAAACGGGCGGGGATCCCCAAGCAAGAACGAGCTCGGAAAGTTGGGAAACTGCGGCACCGGATGGTATGTTTCAGGGACAAGGAATGCCAGGAGAGCAAGGGAAAGCACAGCTGGAAGGAACGGTGATTAATGAGAATTACTGTGCGGTATATGTGACTGAACTGAACTTGAGTAAAGTTAATATGTTGAAAATGGACAGTGTGTCAGTCAACGTGTGGCAACATCTGGAACCCGTGGAGATCTCCAATCCACAAGTGAGTGCTGTGCACAACACATGAACCACCCGTCAAACAGGACATTATATTTTCTTTGCAGGGTGCCAGGGTGTAAAATAACAGCAGGCCCTCACTATCACTACGACCCTGGCCACCTCACACAACCATCATGGTATATGTTCTTGCCCAAACTTACAATGATTTTGGAAGTGACATGTATTATAAAGAATGGAATCTTACCTAAAGTTACATTGATTTCATTTTGTTACCAGTAACTAATGGGAAATTAGCAATGTCTCAAAACCTCTATTTGGCAAAAAAGTTGATAACATAGCATTGTGGAAAAAGGGCCACTGAGCAAGAGGGGATTAAGAAAATAAATTGGTTACAGATTTAGAGAAGATGGGGCATAAAATAGGCAGATTCTGCAAAGTTTGAAAAGCTATGGGCACTGTGGAAGTGACACAGGAATGTCTTCCAGGAGCAAATGATATAACATACAGAATTTGGTGTTAAAACTGTAATTTGATAAACAGGAATTTATGATATGACAGGATACTTTTTGCAACTTACTAGTGATGTTTGTAATGTGGCTCTGTCAGTGGTCACCTTGCAGTTCTAAAAATGGCTACCACAGATGGTTTTAAAACAAGCCACTCCATTTATCACATCCCAAGAGTTGTCCTGGACTTCAACCTTTAAAGTAAATACATCAGCAAGTCTTTGCTGTGTAATCTGAGAGCACCATAATGTAGTTGGAAAAAGCTTGATTACAGTGATGTGTCACTTACTGGGCTGTGTTTTGCTGTTTCAATACAGTGTTTTATCAGGAGAAGATTATCACTACATGACAACTGGCCTCATGCAAGGTAGTCCAACCATGCCCCCAATACTGATAAGCAGCTCTCTTTCACTATACAATGTACACAAAAAGCTGTGATGTGGGCGGTGTTAACAACTGAGCTCTGCTAGATCTGCAGCAGAGAAAATTGTGATTCCATATACATCACTGGAATCAGGTTCTCTGTCTTTACACTATGCTGCTGTTGGATTACACATCAAAAATCTGCGGACAGATTCCCTCTAAACTTTTCAGAGGGATCTGGAATTACACAGTGGCCCCTGAGCTGGGGTCTTGGAGCTAGCTGCTAACCAGTGGTGCATGCTGACTGGAGTGGTAAGGTAAGCTGGGTCAGAACCAGGATGGCAGAAAAGGTATAAAATCAAAAAACAGAATACTGGTCAGTAAATAAATCAAGGTCAAACCAAGAAACAATAAAAAAGACAGGACCTGAGCACAAATGACTGAACCAGAGGAGAACGAGGCAATGTATGGTGTGGTACTTTTTCATTGTCTGAATCAGGAAGCTGATTTCTCCAGCTAGAGAGAACACACCCATATTTGCCCGACTGGACGGTACACTCTAATCTGGTTCCGACATCTCATCCATCACCAGTGCAGCCTAAAGAATGACCATGATGATGCCTTGTGAAAGAAGCAGATGTCGCAGGAGTAGGCCCCAGAGATGTTACAAAGTTATACTGATTTTTAGGGCCAGGACAAGGTATTTTGGTGCCCTAGGCAGATGAAGCCGATGCCCCACACACCCACATGAACCCTCAGCCACCATGTAAAGGAATGGGTCAGAGATTAAGATAACAGGACCCGTAACGCACCCCCTCCATCCGATGGGTTAGGTAACAAGCTCTGGTGACTACTTTCACTAGAATTGTTACCTGTTTCACCAAGAAATAACAGCAAAAGTAAAAAAGTGGTGTACTTTAGAGGTGAGGCTAGACAGGGAGTGTGTTTTTATAGATAGATATGGAATAATTCATTGCTTGCAGACCATTTACACAATACCAGGTAAAAATAGCGATATTCATCCCTGACATTATATATTTTAAATGTTAAACCCAAGGACAGTCATGGAAACTAATATTGCTTAACTAAAATGGGGGCTGTTTGGTTTCAAGCAAAGGGGTACAGCATTTGGCGGATACCCCTATGGAAGCTAAACAGACCCCATTTATAAAGAGATAAGCATGATGATTTTTTATATATCATGTAACAAATACAGTTTGCAACAAAACTGATCGTGGTTCTGATGCCATATTCCTGTATGGATAGTGGTTCTGGTGCTGTATTCATGCATTGATGGTGGTTCTGGTCTCATAATCTGGTACTGATGATGGTCGTGGTGACAGCTTCATGTATTGAGGGCTGTTCTGGTGCTGTATTCATAGATTATTGATGGCTCTCATGATGTATTCATGTAATGATGATGGTTCTGTATGCATCACCAGAACCATCATCAGTACATGAATACAAAACCAAACTCAACATCAATATATGAAATACATCACCAGAGCCATCAACAGTACATAAAAACAGCAGCAGAACCATAATCACTCAATTAATAGGTCATTAGAGCCACCAACAGTAGATGAATACATCACCAAAACCACCATCGGTACATTAATGCATCATGAGTACATCACAAGAACCACTGTCAGTAAAAACTCCATTACCATCATCAGCACATGAATACATCACCAAACTTGATACAGCAATCAACTGTAATGTCAAGTCAGTCAGTCCCATATACATTTATATCTCATGAACCTACAACTCCCAGTATGTCCTTAACAATAGTAAGGAAATACTTGGAATTGTTATTAGTCATTATCAGACTGTGGAGCATAGAGGATCCACAGTACGGATGAGACTTAGTATCAACAAGTAAACATTTACTTTCAGGTACCTTATAGGTGACATCTTCTCTGATTGAGTAGTTTCTTTTCATCTTCATCTTGTCCAGATACCATGGTAATGTTTCACATCCACAACTCTTCTCTGAAGACTACCCTCTTCTCTGGTCTTCTGCAGCACATCACGAAACGGTGCCCTTAAAAATAAAAGTGTTATTAAAATGCCCTCTGCATAAAAATATCTGTCCAGATTATGACCTAAACAAGCCTCTTATGTTATATGGCCTCCACACTGTCTGACATTATCATCTGTACCCACCACGCCATCTGCCCCTGTGAACCACTACCTATACCATGGCTGTCCCTCTCCACAGGTTCCGCTATAACTCCACACGGTCCCCCCCCCACAATGCTAACCTCTCTCCATACTGTGCCCCTTTTTCACACTATGTCTTCATCTTGCCCATCACGTTATCCTCTCTTAACTTTACCCCATCCTCACACTGTCCTCCTACACAGTATGATGGTCATCACAGCTGCCCATAAAGTATAATAGCGACAACAGCCCCAAATATACACCATGATGTCCATCACAGCTCTCCATACAGTATGATGCCCACCACAGCCCCCATTTTTTATTATGGCCACCCAGTCACCAATACAGTAAAATGGCCCCACAGCACCTGAAACTGTATGATATCCACCACATTGCCCAATATACGGTATAATATCCATACCAGCCCCCAATATATACTATAATGCCCAAATCAAGCCCCCATGCAGTATGATGTTCACCATAGCCCCACATTATATAGTATGATGGCCCCCACACCACCCTATACAGTATTATGGCCACTCAGACAAAATACAATATAATGGCCCCACAGCCCCTTATATACAGTATAATGTCCCCCACAACAGACCACGCAGTATGATATCCACTACAGCCCTCAAATTTTCAGTATAATGTAAAAACAATTGAGGTTTTTTGTCATTTCGTCACATTAGGAATTTTTTCACACTTTCCAATGCATCACATAATAAAATGGATGGTGACATTCAAACGTTCAACTCGTCCCACAAAAAACACAAGCCCTTACATGTTTATGTTGATGGAAAAGTAAAAAAAAGTTATGGCTTTTGTAATAAGGGGAGGACTAAACAGGACAGAAATCACCCCAGAACTGTTTTGCCACTGGAGGCACACATCATTTTATTCTAATTTAAAAACTAATATTTTATTTAACATATGTCATTGATGTGTATCCATCTAAAAACAATAATTTGCCATTTAGGTCACATATCTTTCAAACTTCTAGACAAAAAAAAATAAAAACACAAGCCGTCCTGTGATCAGCGATAATGCACTTCATATGAAATAGTCTTGTGGCATGTGATACCGCGGTGTAAATTGAATGTGTTTACATTGCGTTCTGCCCAGGGCTTTTCAATGAATCTTTTTGTTGGGTAAAAATGGTTTCTAATCCAAAAACAACATCATTAGAGAATAGGAAAGACTTTCTGGCATTAACACTAGAACACTCGGGTTGTTCTCGACTATGGAGTCATGTTACCGCGACTCGGTGAGATAAGGCCCTGATAGCATTGCGACTTCAGCAATCTGCACGACCTCACTAATTCTTTTGGCTCAGGACTCTAGAAAGACTAAGCCATTGATAACAGCAGCTGTAATATATGTTCTCTGGACGTAGACAGCTGGAGGAAGCAAGAGCCAGTGACAAATTAAATTAAAAGGTGTAAAATGCACTGAGAAGAAAAACAAATTGAGATGGCGAAAACAGGTGCCCGTTGACTTTACTCAATACTTGGTCACACTTCTCTTCAATCCTATACGTGATTAGTAGTGGGACAGAATTAGGAGAGATTTCATGCTTCTGTGACCTCTGTAGAGGAAGAAAGAAAACACCTGCAGCAAAACAGTTTCCCAAAGGGACATGATTACCTCGATGGCGTGGAGCTGTGCTGGACACCGATAGCTGCCAAACAAGACTTTCAAAGAGTTGTCTTCTACTAAGGACCATAAATCATTATAGGACACACTGCTCATGGTCATAGAGCGAGGCCTCTTAAGACAATTAAGGGTAAAACATACCATAACTTTAGTACCATCTCATATTTTATGTTTATCGTTTCCATTTACTGGAGAGCAAGAGGAAAAATCCTCCACTATAAAAAATAAAAAAAAGCATAAGGCAAGACTAATAAAAACACTATATGAACAGAATGTAAAAATGGTTTATGCAAACAAGCATTAGCCATGGAAAAATAGCATTAAAGGCATATATAATGCTGTTAGTTCAGGTCAAGAGGTGGGATTTGTGTCCCTAGTACGAACGAGATAACAATATGGTGATAGGAACCTGTGATAAGAATGTGGAAGATGAAGGAAAACAAGAAAAAAGTGGAAG
>VIAB01019448.1:34633-50305 GCA_009801035.1 Oophaga pumilio | reverse complement strand
CGCCAAGTACTTGAATCCTCCGCTGTGATGTGGAGAGCGCACACCAATGCACAGACCTGGTCAGGTATGGCTGCCCTCTGCAGCTGCTGCATGCGTTCAAAGCAATGCTGGCCAGCTGCACGGCGAGTCACGGGGAGCCACACAGGAGCACAAGGGAGGAGATTTTCACGTCAGCCGCTTCCGCCGAAGATTTGAATCCTCTGTAATGCGGAGAGTGTGAGCACAAACCCGCTCAGGAACGGCAGCCTCTTGCCTCTGCTGCGCATGCCCAGCTGCAACACAGTCTAAAAATAGCCGCTTAATATTCTATTACCTCAGACGTCAGCAGTTCAATAAAATAAGGCGACATGAACTGAGGGATTTTATGAGAGGAATATATCTCAAAGTCACTCCAGTAATTCTTGTGGGATGAAGGAACAGAGAGAAAAAAGATTTTATTGTGAGGCTCTCACTGCGGCAATAGTCCAAGAGTTCCTATTATAGGTGTCTGACAGGAATTGCCTTTTATGCAATACCATATCAAAAATGGGCAATTTAAGTCTCAAAATGATCTTAGAATTAAAGTGTATATGGTTTGACTATAAATGAGAAAAAATAAAGCGTCGCTATTAGCAAGTTTGTGAGGATGTTACCTCAGAGCTCCAGGACCGCACGTCTCACTCCATAGCAGTCCTAAGCCACGCCCCTCAATAACCCACTATTTGTAAAAGGTAAACCGTCAAATATCTACAAAGTAATGGCACAGCAGAAGTGTGTTTTTGGGTTGGATCTATAGGATCATAGTTTCTCTATAATGACTTTGGCCGAGGTAATATCTCGTTATCCCGTGTTTGGGGGACGTCCGTTCCTGTTTTTACAGGCACGTAGTTTGGTTCTTAAATATACAGCTAGCAGACAGGGAAGGTGTATGGGTGATAAATTAGACATTTTCCTCAGAACAAGTAGATCTCAATTGATGTAACTAGTACCATATATTCCACTCTGCGTAAGGAATGGTATTGGGATGTTTAGAGCTCTGGCCCGGTGAGATGGATAAAAGATATGGAGGGTTTGGAGGTTGGAGATTTATTAGAAGCTACTAGGGAACAAAGGAAAATTATTCCATATAACAGCTATGCTGATATGGCTTTACTATTATTACATAGAGCTTATATCACCCCGTATGTTCAATCCAGAAAGTCTCCCACAATTTCTTATCAATGTATAAAATGTGGTTTACATAATACTGATATTATTCACCATATGTGGGGGTGTATTAAAATTCAAAAATTATGGCATGATATCCACTCTGAATTGCAACAATTTAGTGGGATTGAATTCCCTTTTACTCCACAATGGGCAATTTTTAATGTCTTGGAGGGGGCTCAAAGCGCATTACCTGGACACATCAGGGCCATGTTGTTGATTTGGGCCTCAGTGGTAAGGAAAAGTATATTACATCAATGGTTAAACTCAAATGTTCCGTCGAAAGCTTTGATATAAACAAAAATTCATTTTCTGTTTAAAATGGACTGGTTTGAGACTTTGAGCAACAAAGAAAAGTTAACGGAGAAGTTCTTCACTAGATTGTCATTCTTTATTCCCTCTTTAGACACAGAGACTAAGAATAGACTTAAGAAGTAATTTGAAGGCATCAATTGGTTCTTACTACAAAGCATTGGAGGACACAAACCAATTTGAGGAAACTTTTCAAATGTTGACACTCGCAGGGAAGGGAGAGGAGGGATAAGGGAAAGGGTGGGATCACCGTTCAATGTCATGAGCATTTTATAACTGTACATGCCTTTTCCTTCTTGTTAAATTTAATGAAAATAGTTTTAAAAAAATGGCTACAATTGAGAAGGTTTTTCCTTATCATCAAATATAACAATGATTAATATTGAAACAAATTTAAAGGTGTTATCCCATGTACAAACTACATTTTAATTAACAGATCTTAAAATAAAATAAACATATAGTCACAAATGGGACATACTGGAATAATAATATAATATGTTAAGTAATATAAGAAAGATTAAGTTGCACCTTGACAGGGGCCCAACAATAAAGGACACCTTGACGCTGGCAATTGGGCTCACACATATTGGCCAATCTATGCGCTAAGTACCTTCTTTTTTACTGTAGTTTTTCTTAGCAACATTGCAGTTAGTTTCATTTTTCCAATATTCCATAAGTATATAATGTAGCGTTTTCCTTATTTCAATGGCAGTAATGCAGTTCCAATTTTCTAAAGTTATCATTCTCAGTAATTCAGGGTGCAACTTAATCTTTTCTTGGCGTTATATTTTTTGGGGTTGGCACCTACACACACTAGTTTGGATGTGCTGGTAATTTTTTTCTATTTATGTTATGTGATAT
Organism: Oophaga pumilio; assembly: GCA_009801035.1. Lineage (NCBI taxonomy): Eukaryota > Metazoa > Chordata > Amphibia > Anura > Dendrobatidae > Oophaga > Oophaga pumilio. The sequence goes on along the minus strand of VIAB01019448.1, from coordinate 47,947 downwards.
GTTATGTAAGAGCAGTAAAAGTATATGGCCCAATGGCCTAATTTAAATATGTAGTAACAAAGAATAAAAAATTGAATTAATAAATACGGATAATTAAAGTATGATGCCAACAGAACTGCCCCTCAAACACAGTATGATACCCCCACAGTGAATTCCTCCACAGTGCCCAACAAACACATAGTATGATGATGTACCCCCCGCAAAGTATGGTGACCCCAATACAGTATGATGCCCCAGCTGCGATCCCCACAGCCCTCCACACAGTATAATGGGCTCCACCCAGCCCTCTACACAGTATAATAGTCCTCCACACATTATAGTCCTTCATACAATATAATGGGTCCCACATAGTGCTTCATACAGTATAATGGGACCCACATAATCCTCCATACAGTATATTTGGCCCCACACATGCCTCCACACAATATAATAGGCCCAATATGGTCCTTTACACAGTATAATGGGCCCCATATAGACCTCCGTACAGTATAATGAGCCCCACAAAGTCCTTCATACAATATATTAGGCCCCACACAGATTTCCATTCAGTATACTGGGCCCCTCATAGACCTCCATATAGTATATTGCGCTCCCCATAGTCCTAAATAAAGAATAGTGGGCCCCACATAGTCCTCCATACAGAATAAATAGCCTCACATAGTCCTCCATACCGAATAATTGGCCCCACATAGTGATCCATACAATATAATGAGCCACACATTAAAAATAAAATAAATACTCACCTCTCCTCTGATTCAGTCTCAGCAGCAAGCGCTCTGCAGCTCTTCACAGGTCTCAGCAAAAAGCACCCTGCCGCTCTTCACTGGTCTCAGCAGAAAGCGCCCTGCTGCTCTTGACAGGTCTCAGCAGAAAGTGCCCTGCCGCTCTTCACAGGTCTCAGCAGAAAGCGCCCTGCCGCTCTTCACAGATCTCAGCAGAAAGCGCCCTGCCGCTCTTCACTGGTCTCAGCAGAAAGCGCCCTGCAGCTCTTCACAGGTCTCAGCAGAAAGCGCCCTGCCGCTTTTCACTGGTCTCAGCAGCAAGCGCTCTGACGCACTTCACTGCTCAGCACAGCGGGCACAAAATAGTGACGTCATCATGCATCCTGCACTGAGACATCAGATGCAGAGGGAGAATGGTGGTGGATGGTGCGTTAGCTGACGGTTTCCCTCTTTCATCATTGCTTTCAACTGTATTAGCATCCAGGATGCAGAAACAGTTGAAAGTGCGATGGGAGCCTGTGGGTGCCGTTTCGACATCGCGAGCCAGAGATTGACTTGTGTGGGTTAAGGTGACTAACAAGCGCCATCAGAGAAGATCCTATATTTAATGCACAAAAATATCTCCTTCTTGGCTTCCACAGATTGCAAAAAAAATCATTGTGTTTTTAGTCCTCAACCAGATGTCTGTTGTTCACATACATGTTCCATCCAAGTTTTTCATGCACAGAACATACAGTATACCCATTATAGTTTATGGGGTTGTTCATTTGTTTGTTTTTTGCACAGACCAACAGTCATGGATGAAAATCACATATACTAGTCAATGAGTCCATGAAACTCATGGACAGCAAACATTAGAGTGGAGAAGCTGTACAATTTTTTCTTCTTTTTTTGAGACGGGGGGGGGGGGAATTATATGAGAAAATCGCTGATGGCATAAATGAGCACACTATCCAAACACTGATGTGAATGTGATCCAGCATACTGTTGGAGGTTGGTCTGCTTTTGTCACATGTGATAAAATAAAATGATGTCTAAATGAGATCTTATTGGATTTGTCCAAGATCAGAAAAAATGATCATAAAATAAAAAACTTTACTCTTCTGTCACACCAGCCTTCTGTGGTCCCCAATGCCCTCCGGATACAGTGGTACAGCAATTTCATGCCTGTGTACTCAAGTGACCATTGCGACTGACCCCAGCATCATGCAGTAGGAGGCCTCTACAGCCATCGAATGGCTGCAGCTGTCGTGTGAGTATTCAGGCATGTCATCCTTGCAGCGCTGGTGTAACTTGATTTTTTTTTAGCAGACTAATGGCTTTTATTTTTTTATAATTTCCCCCTTTAAGCAAATTCCCAATTAATAATCCCTTGTACAATTATTTGGTTGCTTTATCTTAGTTTGCATTCCCGTCACAGTAACCTATTCTCTTCTTGCCAATTTCTTTTGCTCTAACATAGATTGTAAAATGCCTTGAGACCAATAATTTGTATTAGAAATAAAAGTACGGTATATCTCGGGGCTTTGCTCTTTAATTATCAGCCAAATACGCTTGCTTCATTTAATAGGAAGACAGTATCGGCAGATTTGATGAATCCATCCCCTTGACATTATAACCCCCGTGTTTATTTTCTCCTGTGATATTTTTTTTCCATTTGGCTTGTGCAGTAATCTCTGACAGTTTGGAAAAGCTACATCTCCTCTGGATCAATTAAAATGTTAATGTAGTTGTGAAATATTAATTTATCTCTGCCTGCCAGCTTGCAGGAGCCTGTCCTTGTAAGCCAGATATAGCATTAACATAGTACTGTCTGGCACATCATAGTGTTAGCTGAAGAAACCATTGTAGGTATCACAAGGTATCCATCTTATCGTGTTTATTATAAATGGCCCAACCATGATCATCATCATCCAGAAGAACTGCTCTAGGCAACAAATTATATTTTGACTTTGAACATTTTGCACCATTTATTTCCAAACTCAAAGAATTCGTTTTAAAGGCAATTTCATCTGTGTGTAAATAACGGTTATTGTTTTGAAAAAGAGTTCTACAATTTTTCGAATAGATTGTGTACATGAGCTTCTCATCAATTCATGATCTATACTTACCGTCAATGAATGGAAGCATTCAGGCACTTTCTCTAGTATCAGCCTACCTTCCACAGCCATATCTATAAGACGTATAAAGGTTGCAATGTGCATGGTACTCGAGGTAGACCACCGTGGCCACAATACTGGAAATAGAATGTCTTGGGTAGAGAGTCCTGGTAATGGATATGAAGTACCCATTTTCACATTTAGTAATTGCCTTTATAAATCTGAGCAGACATCTACTTACTATGGAGATAAAAGCTGATCACTAGGGCTGGAGATGGTAGTAACGTCTTCATTGTTTATTCACCTAGAAAGCTTTCTTTCAAGAAGAGGTTGTCTGGATTAAGCAATGATTGAAAAATAAACTACATTGTTTTTTAAATGATTCAGTTCCCTTTTAATTGTAAGCAGACTGGTGGAGATCTGGGTCCTGAAACCTCCCACAGATTGCTCAAAAAGTGCACAGCTCAGTCGACACGGGTATACGGCTCTTGCCTGAGCGCTCACAAAGAGCGGAGTACATGTTCGATACAGGGTATAGGCTATGAGGGCTGCCTGAGTGATTCAGTAGAATGAATAGGCTTTGTAGCTTTCTATTGAATCCATAGCCTGCTCTATGTGCACACTCAGGGCAAAAGTTCGGTGCTCCTGTAGTCTGTGCTGCACACATCTCAAAATTTTTTAGCGATTGTTAGGATTTTATGACGCAGACCGAGACCCCCACCTATCTTCTTGCAATAAATAGGGCACGCAAGTATTAAAAAAAGATAAAGGTTTAGTTACTCCTTAAACAGTGGCTCAGTAGTTAGCACTGTAACCTTATAGCGCTGGGGTCCTGGGTTCAAATCCCACCAAGGACAACATTTGCAAGCAGAGTTTGTATGTTCTCCCCGTGTTTGCGTGGGTTTCCTCGGGGTATTCCTCCCACACTCCAAAGGCATACTGATAGGGAATATACAGGTTGGGCCATTTATATGGATACACCTAAATAAAATGGGAATGGTTGGTGATATCAACTTCCTGTTTGTGGCACATTAGTATATGGGAGGGGAAAACTTTTCAAGATGGGTGGTGACCATGGCAGCCTGAAGGCAATTGTCTATGCTGTGAAGATACGAGATGTACAGCATGTGAAACAATGGATACTGGAAGCCTGTGCTAGCATTTCTTCTGCGGTGTTGCTCTCAGTGTGTCAAGAGTGGGAGAAAAGGGTTGCATTGACAATCCAACACAATGGGCAGCACTTTGAACACATTTTATAAGTGGTCATAAACTTTTAAATAACTCATGAAAGAATAAAGTTACGTTAAACCAAGCACACCCTTGTTTTTCTTGTGAAATTCTCAATAAGTTTGATGTGTCACATGACCCTCTTCCCATTAGAAAAAATAAAGTTGGATCCAAAATGGCCGACTTCGAAATGGCCGCCATGGTCGCCACCCATCTTGAAAAGTTTTCCCCCTCCCATATACTAATGTGCCACAAACAGGAAATTGATATCACCAACCATTCCCATTTTATTTAGGTGTATCCATATAAATGGCCCACCCTGTAGATTTGTGAGCCCCAGTGGGACCAGGACAGTAATGATGTCTTTGGAATGTAATGGCGCTGTAAAAATGAGTAAAATAAATAAATAACACTGGAACATCCCCCTTAAAGATGTTGTCTAGTTTTGAAAATCTGTTTTCAGATATCCTATTAGGTTCTCTCTTCAGAATCCACATGTTCAAAGTGGAGGGCAGCTACAAAGGGCCTCTCTCCTCTGGAAGACTCATTTAGATGGTCAGAAGGAAATGCTCAGTTTTCCCTGTGCTGGTGCCACACTTGAGCAGAACACTTACTAAAATATCAGATTTCTTTGAACACAATAAACAGAAGACTTTTGGATCATAAAGACTTAAAACTTCTAACCTTTTCACATTTAACTCACATTTTGATGAATGAGCATGGTCACAAGTTTATAGTGTAGTATATTCAAAATGAAGATACCACTAAACTAAGGTTGCAATAATAGGGGAATTCCTCAGAAAATGACTAACATTGTCCAAACCATAAAACAATGATTCTACCTACCACTGCTTTTTTTTTTGGAGTGATTGCAGCGAGTCAGATTCAAGATTTTGTATCTGATGATTATGTGAATGCCATAAAAAAATAAAAAAATTATTCCTGTTTTTTTTTTTCATTTATCCCTCCCAGCAATAAGTCTTATGCTAAAGTTAGTTAAGTTAAAAAATAATACAAATCCATCACTTAGACTTGAAACATATTCACAAATTCAACCGTAATAGTAAAAAAAAGAAAAAGCCACCCAGCCAGATAGAAGGGGTAGAAGAAACACAAAACACAACCACTCGCAAAGTTAGTTTAGTTTAATGTTTCCTTCTTGCACGGATAGATATGAGTGAAGAAACGGGGTGGGGATGATTGTGCATCAATAACTGCAGCCGCACAGTTCCCTCTATGATCAGGTAAAGAACTGCAGGAGAACTTTCCCCAGTGATTAAAGGGTGAGGGATCAAGAAGGCTGTACAGGCACAGACTTACGCTGAATGGGGTTTGCCTTTGGGCTGCGCTGCAGAGAGAGGAATAGGGCTGGCAAAATGGTTTTTAGGCACCTGGAAAACCTGTTCTAAATGCATGCCAGGTGAGGGTCCACGCTTCTGGCCACAAACACTGCGATGGGAACCACAGTAGAGTTCCTTACAAAGTGAAAAGAGCTGTTCTGCAGTTCCCTGCACAGTCTGTGGATGGGAGCACCAATGTGCAAGGAAAACCGGTAGCGTTAAATCAGCGAGATATACCCTCCATTTTCATCATCTGCACTAGCACACCCTAGAAATGTGAATGTAAAATTGAGTATACTACAGCCTGGGATCCAAGGTGTTAATGTATGTTAGGTGAAGGGATGTTAACTGCTATACTGACTGTTAAAATGCATCACAATTACATGGATGTAGTGGGGTTGTGCTTAAAAAAAAATAGTAAAAAAATATATATTTTTATTGTTTCAAATTTTAGAAAGTTGAATATAGCTGCTGTCAACATAGGAGCTAAAGGAAAAATATGGAATAAAAGATGTACTGAATTTTTGATCTATTTGAAACATGATTAGTCTGAGTGGCATAGTTTAATTAAGTTTTCTGGACGCAATATTGTGATGACTTATCCATCAGCAATATCAGATCAGTGAGGTTCCCACACCCAGCACGCCCACCAATCAGCTGTTATTTCCTCTGGTAGCCACCGGATTTATACACTGTCAACGGAGCAGCAAAGCACAGCTCCATTTAATGTGTAGCAGCCGTAGCTGAGGTCTGCAGAACAGCCATTCAAAGGATCCTGAGGCCGCCACAGAAAAAGAACCCCAGCGATCTGATGCTGAAGAGCTATGCTACGGACAGTCTAAGTCAGCAATATATTGGGCTCTGACAACCCCTTTAATGTAGGCTGCGGTCTTCATGTATTGGCACAATGTATGCTTTTTTTTTGCTCCATGTATCCCTTTATATACAGAATCATATTCATGTATTTTGGAACTGTAATATAATGATCATATAAAATTCCAGAATGTTATTGAATTCATATCATGAGAAAAGAAAAAATTTAAAGCCTCATCATGTTATTCAGCATCAGGACTATTCAGCATAGTGTTGCTACTCCGACGAGACATGCTGACCCACGGTAAAATATGAAAAAAAATTCCAAGTGTTGGCAACTAATTAAAATCTTCAAAGCTTTATTTCAAAACATAGAATCTACCACCATGAATTTTGAGTCTATCTTTTGAAATAAAGCTTTAAAGATTTTGTTTAGTTGCCGACACTTGGAATTTTTCTTCCAGAATATTATTGTAATGCTACAAAATGCCTGAAGAGGGCAGTGTTTATTCTTGTTTCACATTTTTGTGATGCTTAAAAATGAGGGTCATGTAAAAGAGCTCTTGTTTGAAATGTACTGTAATTGATTCGATAAACAAAATCCAGTAAATAGTTTAGTACATTTCAGTCTGTCCCTTGTAACATTTAAATACAAACCTAATTTTCTTTGTATAAAATGAACAAATTCCTTTTTTGTTCACGATATGACATTTGGAAGACCGTATTTTATTATCATGCTAAAAATGTTTTATATAGGGATTTTTGGTTTTAATATTCATGGCCAAATTCATCGAACAATAATGCAAAGGTGGAAAGGGAAAATATTGCAAAAATGCTAAATCTAAATGGGAAAGTATATTATATTAATGTTTTAAAGAGTGTAGGGCAAAACAAGTAACCACCTGGCTCCACAGCAAAACTGGTAACTGGATTCTACTCCGCCATGATCCACCCTACCTTTCCCTGGTCTAATAGTGATGCACAAAACATGCAGCCGCAGGCTCACCAAAATATCTGACCACGCCCAAGATACTCGGATAACACCCGAGCATGCTCGCTCATCACTAATAACAACACCTATACTCACCTCCGGTGCCGGGTCTGTCCTAGCGGTGTTGGCACTGGCTCACCCTGCGGCCTTCAATCTCCTATGTACGCAATTGACATCCCGAGGAAGTGGGAGAGCAGCTGCAGCTCTCACTTCCTCCAGATGTCTTGATTTGTCCAAAGGAGGGGATAATGAACCCAGCGCTGATTGGCTGCAGGGATCACATGACATAATAATGTCACATGAGCTCCGGGAGAGTCAGTGCCAACACTGTTGGAATGGCGCCTGCATCGGAAGTGAGTAGGTGTTGTTATTTTACTGGGGGAGACATAGAGTTTCAGAAAGGGTTATATGAGCAGTGGACAATCCCTTTTAAAAAAAAAAAGTCTTTCAGCTCAAACTGACAGTATAAATAAAGCACATAGTCTTGTAGGGCATATAACCCCTATATTATTATATTATTATTATTACACATTTATATAGTGCCATTTATTCCATGGCGCTTTACATATGAAAAGCCATATACCCATATACCCATATACCCATATAACCCTTATACAAATCTTTCCTTAAGTGGTCTAATCATTGCATCTGTTTTACAAACCCTAAAATGCAATCGAATATGCTAATTACCCTTGGCATGGCCAATAGGCTCAGTACATTGCTCCCCCACTGGTTTTACATGACTGATGATTGACAGCTCAGGCTTGTCTGAGCTTTTTCTACTTGTGAGGGAGGTAGGACATTGAAAATCAGTGAGGGGAGTAGTACACTGAGCCTCTTGGCCACATGATGCTTGCACGGAACACCCTAATTAGCATATTAGATTAAAGTTCCGTTTTTGTAGAACTGAAACAGCGATAAGAACTCTAAAGATAATGCAATTTTTATCTAGACTATGTCTCCTCCATAGCTATGTATGTAGTTTATACATTTTGGTCTGATTGACTTTTTTTAAAGGGGTTTCTTTCCTGGTGACAAACTCTTTTTGACCCCTTTCCGACATGTGGCGTAATAGTACGCACCTTCGGACTCCCCCTGTTTGGTGCAGTCTCCAGCACTGAAACCGCATCTTTCCGGGCACATGACAGCTGATCTGTACATGACATCTGCTCACTGTCAATCTCGAAAACTGACATTGAAAAAAGTAATTAATCACCATATCTAGAAAACATCAATACAAATTCATAATAAAACTGACCCTTTAATAAACTAAAATAAAAATATACACTCATGAAAAGATGTTATGAAAGATGGTAGTAGAATCATAGAATGTTAGAGTTGGAAGGGACCTCACAGGTCATCGTGTTCAACTCTCTGCTCTCTGCAGGATTTACTAAACCATCTCAGACAGATGTCTGCCCAGCCTTTGGAGACTTTCATTGAAGTAGAACTCACCACCCCTTGTGGTAGTCTATTCCACTCATTGATCACCCTCACTGTCAAAAAGTTTTTTTAAAGATCTAATCTGTATCTTCTCCCTTTCAGTTTAATTCCATTGCTTCTTGTGTTTCCATGTTCCCCACAGAGGAAGAACAGATAGCTCTACGCACACTTGAGGTTCTCTCCAGCGAGCGTAATGAAACGGAAGGAGGTAAGATTCCCTCCTCCATAAGAACCCGTTCCAAGAAATTTCCCCCATTTTCCTCTTGCTCTAACATAGATCTTTTTGTACAGATTGTGGCTAGGGATTTTCTTAAGATCCCTAGATATATTAAAAATGACAATCTGTCAATAGAGGAACGGGGTAGACTGCGTATCCTTATGGACCTACCGGATGTGGTGTTTAAGCAGGCGGACAAGGGGGGCAATATCGTTGTTTGGCCTAAGGATTGCTATGAAAAAGAGGCATATCGCCAACTCAGCGATAAAATATGCTACAAAAAGCTAACATTTAACCCCTTGTCCGCCTACGTATCACAACTTAAAAACATCATCCATAAGGCAAGAGATAGTGGTATTATTACTAAAGAATTGGCTGACGCTCTGGTGGTAGATGAGCCTACTATTGCAACCTTTTATCTCTTGCCTAAGGTCCATAAGGACGCACAGTCTCCTCCGGGACGCCCAATTATTTCTGGGCGGGGTAATTATCTCGAAAATGTCAATTGCTGGATCGATTCCAAGTTGCAGCCTCTTGTTGAGGAACTACCTTCATTTCTCAAAGACATGGGAGAACTTCTCCATAGAGTAGATGGCCTACATTTGGACAATGACACAATGCTGGTTACAGCTGATGTAGAATCACTGTATACCAGCATTAGACATAAGGATGGCCTACAGGCCACAAAGTTCTTTCTATCTGCATCTGCCCTTCCATTGGGTATCAGGGAATTAGTTATGCAATTGTTAGAGTTTGCTTTATCACATAACTTTTTCATCTTCAAGGGGTCCTTCTTCCTACAGCTCCAGGGGACAGCAATGTGGGCGTCATATGCGCCCGCATATGCTAATCTGTTCCTGGGGCTGTGGGAGAGGGACCTCCTCCTGTCAGATCGGATGTCATCGATGTGCCGCGTCCTTTCATGGACGCGCTACATCGATGACATCTTTTTGATCTGGCAGGGATCCATTGATGAGTTGCAGGATTTATTTGCAGAGCTAAACAATAATGATCGTAATATACGACTTACTTTCAAAGTGGATGAAAGCGAAATTGAATTTCTGGACGTTAAGATCAAGAGAGATAGCCACAATGAAATTCAAACAAATATCTTTCGCAAAGCGACCTCTTCAAACATGCTTTTGCATGCTTCCTCTTCTCATCCACAACACGTCATCCAATCTGTCCCAGTAGGGCAATTTTTGCGCCTCTGCAGACTTTGCTCTACGGAGACAGATTTCCTCATTCAGGCAGAGGATCTAAAAAATCGTCTGTTAGATCGGGGGTATAGCAGACGTATGATCAAAAAAGCTTTTAATAGAGCGAAACATTCATCTAGACATGATCTTCTTTATAAATCCCAAAATAAAAAAGATGAAGATATAGTGAGATTCATTACTGATTATCACTCACAGTTCCCTGCTATGCGGAGTATTCTGGAAAAATCTTGGCCAATCCTTAAAGCAGACCCAGTTCTTGCTAGGTTTCTCCCTGATAGAGTGGCCATTACATCACGTAGGTCACGTAATTTACGTGATATCCTAGTGCATAGTCATTATGTAGGTAATGCCCATAAGACCTTCTTGGACGATATAAAAATAACTAATGGCTGTACTCCTTGTGGCCGATGCGTGGCATGCAGAAACATTGAACGTAGTGATAAATTCCATAATGCTTCCAAAACGCGCACCTTTAAAATTAGGAAGCGTATCACATGTACAAGTACTAATGTAATTTATTTTGCAACTTGTCCATGTGATAAAATATACATAGGTATGACTACACGTCAATTAAAGGTGCGCGTTAGGGAACATGTTCTAGGCATTTCCGCAGCGGCAACACAGGAAGAAGTGACATTTTTAAAAACTATCCCACGTCATTTTAAAACATACCATAATTGTAATGGAGATCTCTTAAAAGTTAGGGGCATCGACATGATCGATGTAAATATTCGAGGAGGTCGTATTTCAAAGAGATTATTACAAATTGAGTCAAAATGGATTTGGGCACAGTACACCCTTCGGGATTGAATGAACAAATCAGCTATGCCCCATTCCTTTGATCAGTTGTCTGTGCTAGTGATTGTGACCCTGAATGCAATTTTCATTCTTTTAATATTTCATTATGTCCTATAACAATATATATTTACATGTCCTCTTCTTTTATGCTCTAGTTAATTCGTTAACTGCACGCCTTTCATGAGTTTGGTATTTCTTTCATATGATGAGGAATATTGTTCCAAATGAGGTCTCTATGAAGAATCGCTTTTTCTTCTGACATAATAAGTGGCTGAGATTTTTGATGACCAGTATCTTCCGGAATAGAAATCAAAGAAAGAAATTTGATCTACACTACTATCATATTCTAATCTATGATGAAGACCAAGTTCATTGCTATGCATGGATATTATTATTATTTTTTCTTCTGTTTTGTATAATTATATAATGTTGCTTTTATTAAATATCGATGTAGTATTGGTAAATTATAATGTTTGGGGTGGTTAGGTCTATATATTGCATGATTATTGTTTTGTTTTGCATTTTATGATCTGACTATCCCATTTTTCAATTAGTCAGTCCTTACCATGGACTTCGTATTACAACTTGTCTACCTCCTGCCGGTACGCGCGCTGGGCTCTGATCCTGCGCTGCCTCTCGGCTCTTGGCATCTTTAGGTGGTGGGAGGACACACCTCCCGCTTCCGTGACGCCGACGCCGCTTGGCATCGCGGTGCTCATAGCAACGTGCGCGTCATCAGAGGCCGTAGGCGTCACTTCCTGTCACGTGACCTAGTTCCGTGACGCGGTACACAGGGATGCGGCTAATTGACTTGTGTATTTAAGAGCAGAGTTGGATGAGGTGTGTGTGCCCCCTGACGAAGGCAGGACCGAAACGTGCGTTGGGGCGCGCACACACACCCCCTCCGACCCTCACTATCGGCTACGGCGCAGTTGGGCTACAGGTAATAAAAATATTTTACCACTAATAATATTGTGCCTGAATGGATGTCTATCCACAATAGGCATCCCATTTGCCTTAGTAAATATGCCAACTGGCTCTGCATAATATTGTTGCGCTATAGTAATTAACGCTTGATTGACTAGAACCCTGAAAACAACCTGAAGGGATAGATTATGAGGAATTATATCCTTTCATTATATTTGTCTATATCCCTTCTATATATTTGTATAGCTTTTGCATAAAGCTACCTCTTGCAATCAAGTATCAAATTTTGTATGTAGATTGGAGATTAGGAACCAATCACACTATAGTAATTTGCGATAGTTAAGGGTTATGTGGGGGTGGTGTGCCCCTTTCGTATTTTAATGTGTGGTATTGTGTGTAGTTGTTTACAGTCACTGTGTTTTTCACTCCAATTTTCACGACTCCTGTATTCCATATTTCTAATAAAGATTTTGTACAATTTTTGGACGAGTACATCAGTTTTTCCACCTAGGTGGTTAGAATAATCGTGTTTCCATGTGCAGATAAGAATAATGATGATACCTCTATACTGTGACATCCCTTCAGATATTTTCAGACAGTTATTAAGTCTCCTCTTAACCTTCTTTTTTGCAAGCTAAATGTTCCTAGATCCTTTAACCGCTCCTCGGAGGACATACTTTGCAGTCTCCTCACCATCCAGGTAGCTCTTCTCCGAACTTGCTTCCAGTTTTTCATTGACTTTTTTAAAATGTGGTGCCCAGAACTGTACATAGTATTCCAGATGAGGCCTGACCAAGGAGGAGTAGAGGGGGATAATTACTTCAAGTGAATTTGCCTAACAACGTTTAGACAAACCTGTGAAATACTGGGAGAATATTGTCTGGTCAGATGAGACCAAAATTAAACTTTTTGGATGCCATAATAAACACCATGTTTAGTGTCAAAAAGACACTACATATCACCCCCAAAGCACCATACCAACAGTGAAGTTTAGAGGTGGGAAGATCATGGTGTGGGGCTGTTTTTCAGCATATGGCACTGACAAACTTCATATAATCAAAGAAAGAATGAATTGACAAATGTACCGAGACATTTGTGATAAAAATCTGCTGTCAGCTATCATCATGATGAAGGTGAAACAAAAGGGTGAACATGTCAGCAAGACATTGATTCCAAACATGACAGAAACTCTCAATTGCCCAGCCAATCACCTGACTGAATCAAAGAGAAACTTTATGAAAGGAGCTAAAGCTCAGAGTTCATAGAAGAAGCCAATGGAAATTTCAGGATTTCAAGAGTGTGTACAAGAATGGGCCTCATGTAATCTCCCAGCACTACCACTCCCAGCACTATTTTAAGCCTGTGGTCTACAGAACTGGCTAAATTGCCGGCGCATGTGTAAGCGGATGCAAAGTCTATCCCTTTAAGTTTTCCGTGTTGGCATATATGCTTATTATAATTAATGTGATGTTACTGTATGTTACTTTCCCATACTGCGAATTTTTAATTCTGCTATG
>VIAB01019447.1:38216-52073 GCA_009801035.1 Oophaga pumilio | reverse complement strand
TATTACATAAATGCTATAATAAAAACTATTTGAACCACAAATTTGATTGAAACCACTTGATGGACCTAGGTCTTTTTTTAACTTACATAGCTATGTACCGTAATATCCATAGAACCAAAATCATAGTAAATTTACCATGTGAGTAAGTAATTATGAACACTCCCAAACGAAGACTGAAATACCAAAAGACTGGAATAAACCGTCCATTTAAAAATGATCATAATTTTTATTGAGTTAACATAATACATAGGCAAAGACCTAGCCAATATATAATTAAACATGATCAGTAGCAAGAGTCAGATATTAAAACCATGGCATCCACAACCTGGAAGGAGATGAGAATATGACCAATAATACTACTATAAAGTGCTAGAGGTATTCAGTCACACTAACTGCTGTGTCAATAATCTACATAGTATAGCCAAATAGCTGTGCTATTACAAAATCAAGTAAAATAAGTAAAATAAATGCTTGGTGATAGTGTTCACCTTAAACCATATGCAGTCACAGAGAAAACAGAAGAAAAAACTCATCCATTATTGACCAATGTGGGATGTGAAAGCAGGAGCCCCAACACGCGTTTTGCTTTGGCTTTGTCGAGGGGCTGCATCAAAAATTGATTGTGGTTAATTTGGTCACGTGGTAGTTCAGGATCCAAGCAAACTAACGGAACACGCTCCTTGGGAACACAAAAGGCTAACGATGAAATGGTGGCAGAGTAAGAAGAGTAGGGTAAGCAGTAGATGAGTATCATGATGATAGGGCTGATAACAATGAGCAGTAGCACTACTTATGGATGTAGTCTGGTTATCAGAAACACTATAATGAGCAAAAAGAAAGCTTGAGCTTTGATCATCCTGTGGGTCATTTTACTTTCTCCTCGTGAACAAGTGATGTTGATTCAACTGCTGACAGAAATAGTTCCTAGTGAATGTGTGCAAGAATGTACAAGACTTATTTTCCAACTACAGAGCCTGAACATTGCAATATATTGATTCTTCATCAACATGGAAAAGAATTTTCACATTTGAGATGCTCTTACATAGAAACCATCACCACCACTAGAGTTTAAGCATTGTTGAGCCTTCGACACCAACATCAATCGTGACATAATCTGCTCCTAAGTTTACTGCAGAAGGAGATTTTGCTCCAAAAGATCTTTTGGCTGCATAACAGCTCCACTCTTGATGCCAACTACACCACTCCACCCCAATTCCTCGCCATCCCCATTCATTAGCAGCATTATCTATGGCTTGGCTCAGAGTAGTCTCAGTGTGGGAAATGTCATACGCTTCCTGCCCATCAAGCCTAACAATGATGGGGGTGGTGGAAAGGGCAATAATGGGGGGTGGGGGAGGAGGAAATGATGGAGGTGGTGGAATGGGCAATGATGGTGGTGGAGAAGACAATGATGGAGGTGATGAAAAGGACAATGATGGTGGTAGAAAGGGCAATAATGGGGTGGTAGGGAAAAGGCAATGATGGGGATGGTGGAATGGGCAATGATGGTGGTGATCGGGGAGAAGACAATCATGGAGGTAGTGAAAAGGACAATGATGGTGGTCAAAAGGGCAATAATGGGGTGGTGGGGAGGAGGAAATGATGGAGGTGGTGGAATGGGCAATGATGGGGGTGGTGGGGAAGGAGGGAATGATATGGTTGCTAGGGAGAGGGCAATGATGGAGGAAAAAGCAATGATGGAGGTGGTGGAAAGGACAATGATGGGGTTGTGTGGGAGAAAGCAATGATGGAGATGGTGGAATGGGCAATGATGGGGTGGTGAAAGGGCAATAATGGGGCGGTGGGGAGGATTAAATGATGGAGGTAGTGGAATGGGCAATGATGGTGGTGGTGGGGGAGAAGACAATGATGGAGGTGGTGAAAAGGACAATGATGTTGGTGGTCGAAAGGGCAATAATGGGGTAGTGGGGAGGAGGAAATGATGGAGGTGGTGGAATAGACAATGATGGGGTAGTGGGGGAAAAGGCAATGATAGGGATGGTGGGGGAGGAGGATATGATGGAGGTGGTGAAATGGGCAATGATGGTGGTGGTGGGGGATTAGACAATCATGGAGGTGGCGAAAAGGACAATGATGTTGGTGGTTGAAAGTGCAATAATGGGGTGGTGGGGAGGAGGAAATGATGGAGGTGGTGGAATGGGCAATGATGGGGGTGGTAGGGAAGGAGGGAATGATAGGGGTGGTGGGGGAGAGGGCAATGATGGGGTAGAAAGCAATGATGGTGGTGGTGGAAAGGTCAATGATGGGATTGGTGTGGGAGAAAGCAATGATGGAGATGGTGGAATGGGCAATGATGGGGTGGTGAGGAAAAGGCAATGATGTTGATTGATAGGACAATGAAGGTCGTGGTGGAAAGGGCAATAATGGGGGTGCTGGGAGAGGAGGAAATTATGGAGATGGTGAAATGGGCAATGATGGGGGTGGTGGGGGAAAAGGCAATTAAAGGCAATTATAGAGGTGGTGAAAAGGACAATGATGTTGGTGGTCGAAAAGGCAATAATGGGGCGGTGGGGAGGATTAAATGATGGAGGTAGTGGAATGGGCAATGATGGTGGTGGTGGGGAGAAGACAATGATGGAGGTGGTGAAAAGGACAATGATGGTGGTCGAAAGGGCAATAATGGGGTGGTGGGGAGGAGGAAATAATGGAGGTGGTGGAATAGGCAATGATGGGGTGGTGGGGGAGAGGGCAATGATGGGGAGAAAGCAATAGTGGAAATGGTGGAAAGGACAATGATGGGGTGGTGCGGAAGAAAGCAATGATGGAGGTGGTGGAATGGGCATTGATGGGGTGGTGAGGAAAAGGCAATGATGTTGATGGAAAGGACAATGAAGGTCGTGGTGGAAAGGGCAATAATGGGGATGCTGGGGAGGAGGAAATGATGGAGGTGGTGAAATGGGCAATGACGGGTGGTGGGGAAAAGGCAATTATGGGGTAGTGGAAAGGACAATGATGGTGGAAAGGGCAATGATGGGGTGATGGAGGCATAGCGTGAGGAGCTGAGGCTGTGTGGGGACGCAAGACAGTGAGCTGGCCCCAGCGGTGAATTTTTTTTTTTTTGGGGGGGGAGCATTCAGACTTTTGCTATGGGGCCCCATGATTTCTATGTACACCCCTGCATGAATGCTATGATAACAATATGCACTAAGCGTCAATGCGGTGATGGCTGTATGGTATATTTTAAATTTAAAGGGTTTTTAGAAAAAAAGACTAAATGAAAAAATTGCCCTTTTTGTCTATAGCAACAAGAATATAGCTTTAATTTCCGTAGATGCTCTAGAAAATAGCTGTTGTGGACATCAGGGCAAATCAAATAGTTAATTACAATTGATGTTTTGGCCTAATATTGCAATAAAAGGTCAAGTGAATGGTGTTAGATATAGTTTCCTATATGAATTAGATTACACGACTTTATCGAGTGCATGATTAATTCTGAAGTCAGATAGACACTAGTTTAAAAGTGAATTACTCTAACATGGGCTATTGAAAACTGCTATTAATCTCTCTGTGGATTGAAGTCCTTTGGTCATAAAACCATGACTCAAAAGAAGCTGTAAAAAATAAGGGGTTTCCAGAGACTCAAATTAGAACTAATCTAACAGATGTAGACAAATGATGCAAAAATGCTGCCGCAAATGCAGGGCTATGTTATGTTACGTAACACAAGTATATTGGACACTTAGAGAGACATAAACTGTTCCTACATCAGACCTAAACAGCACATGGCCCCCCCGGGCTGCATGTGGACCGCCAAATGGTTTGTTGCGGCACACAGAGCTGTCCAAGGAGACGCCGGCTCTCTTCGTTCTTTCTTCCCTTACTCAAATGTATGAAAGATGCTAACACATTTGAACACTTGAGCACTGGGACTGGGGTAGGGGATGGCCCGCCAGCCCCAGCCCTGATGTGCAGCAGAATGAGGTCAACACGATGCTGATCTCATCATACTGCTGACGCCAGTGCTGTACAGGCAGCGGAGATATTGGGTGCCGGTAAGCGCACCATGTTGAAGCTGAAGATTAAGGCTAAGTTCACACGTTGCGGAATTGCCGCAGAAGTTTCCGTGGCAATCCCGCACTTCTCCCTCGGGAAATACGCATTTTTTTTGTATGCGTATTCCCGCCAGAAACTAGCGTTTTGCAAGCGTAATTAGCTTGCAGAATGCTAGCGTTTTCCTAGCGATCTGTAGCATCGCTTGGAAAACTGATTGACAGGTTGGTCACACGAGTCACACATAGTGTTTGACACGTGTGACCAACTTTTTACTATTGATGCCGCCTATGCCGCATAAATAGTAAAAAGATCTAATGTAAAAATAATAAAAAAAATAATAAATAATGCTATTCTCACCTTCCGGCGGCCCCCGCAGCTTTCCCGCCTTCAGCGACGCTCCCGGCAACTCCCGTTCCCAGGAATCCTTTGCGACAAATCACCCCGATGACGTGGCATCACGCGAGACCGCTACGCCATCTGGGTGATTCTCGCAAAGGACTCCTGGGACCGGGAGCATCGCTGACGGCGGGAAGGCTGCGGGGGCCGCCGGAAGGTGAGAATATCATTATTTTTTATTTTAATTATTGTTTTACCAGGGATATGGTACCCAGGGCCTGGAGGAGAGTCTCCTCTCCTCCAGACCCTGGATACCATCGCACATGAACCGCTTACATTCCGCAAAATTAATGAACATGTTGCTATTTTTTCCGCGAAGCGTTTTTTTCACGGAAAAAAACGCAACATGTGGCCAAAACATGCGGAATCAATTAACATGTATAGGATGCTTAATGCTTGTGTTTTTTCGCGTTTTTACAGCGGAAAATCGCGGAAAAAACGCGAAAAAAAAACGCAAATATTCCTGAACGTGTGCACTTAGCCTAAATGTCCTGTTATTTTAAATGAGGGGACCAAGGGTAGGGGTTTTGTTATTAACAGGACACATAATGTGGCAATGGGGGACATTATGTGGCAATTTGGGACATTACGATGGAAAGGGCGAATTGTGAAAGGGGGCATAGAAGAAAGGGGCAGTGTGGTGTGGGGACTTTATGCAGAGAGACAGTGTGAAGGAGCTATGAAACGGCACAGTTTAAGTGGATATGTTGGAGAAGGGCAGTATGTGGGGAAGAATATGGAGAGGGGCAGTGTGGGGGGATATTATGGCGAGGGGCAGTGTAGATGATATTATAGAGAGGAGGAGTGTGGGAGGTTTCCAGGAAGCACAGTGAGATACAGTTATTATTTAGGGGCTTAGCATGAAAGATACATTTATTTTATTTTTAAAGGCAGTGTCGGGATGTGCTGCTGAAGATGGAAGTCTGGAGAGACTAGCTCTGGGCATGAAATTGCATCATGGTGTCTGTGTTAGGCCTCTTTCACATTTCCGGCGGGCGCCTGGCGGCGCCCCCGGCATTTTGCCGCAGCGCCGCATCTGAAAATCTGATGCGCCGCATGCGGCTTTTTTCACATTGACATGCATTATCGCCGGATGGCGCCGCATGTCAATGCGTTGCATGCGGTTTTGTCCGGATGCGGCGCAAATGTACATTGCGGCGTCCGGAAAAAACGCTGCATGTAACGTTTTTTGTTTTTGCCGGATGGTTTCTGATCTCTCCAAGCATCAGAAACCATCCGGCAAAAAAACGCATTTTGGCCGCCGAAAGTGTAAAAGGTTTTCAGATGCGGCGCTGCGGCAAAATGCCGGGGGCGCCGCCAGGCGCCCGCCGGAAATGTGAAACTAGCCTTACATGGAGACAAAAGGGATGGGAACGACTCCAATCAAAGATGATGTCAACTTATGAAGTCCGGAGAAAGTGTGTATATTCCCGAAATAAAAATGAAGGACACTTGGTTAATATATGGTAACTTACCTGATTTTTTTGCTCTTGTACCTTATGTATTTCTTGGAGTTTAATAGTGTTGGAAGAATGCCAGCTAATAAATAGAAATCATGTGATAGAGATAAGATCTATGACGATTTGTCTGAATATGGTTATTTCCAAATTATGCAAATATTGATGAACTAGCTTGGCCCGTGCGAAATTTTCGCACATTGGTCGTCGGGGGCGCAGGCAATTTCAGAAAAAGCAAGCTGGTCAAATGTAAATATATTTCATTAGATAAAGAACACAAACAGGTATTTATATATGTAACTTGGTAATACAATAAATTGGTTTGATAAGTAGAGGCCCAAAAAATGTCTTCCGGTTGAGGTGCTACCTGCACGTCATTGTGTTTTTCTGTAGGTTTATGAAAATAAATGTTTAAACTGTATTTAGTGATACAATCATGAATGTGTGGTTTGTTTGGCTCTTTTCTTGATGAAGGGAGCGAAAAGCGGATAGAGTTTAAATCAGTTTTTTAGATGGACAAAAAGGTTGTGTCTGCATATCTTTTTTTGTCAACGGATTGTTGCTGGATCCGTTCTAATGGATGACTTCTGGACATGTGAACATTGTCTTAGAGTGGAGATCTGGGAAGGAGAGAAGAACACCACAAAATGTTACTTCTAAAAGAGAGGGGAGTGCTTTCCTGTAACTAGAAGGGGAGCTTTATTCTGACTAGAGAAGAACTTCATACATACTGTAAAGTCAGGCTTACACAGCCTTGGTTACAGTATGTAAGAAACTCATTTTTGTGCATGAATTGTTCCTCAAAACAAACATTTTGAAAATTGGTTTCTCCAAATGTGTTGAAATATTCCAGCATAACATTGTAAACCAGATGCCTGTGGCTAAAGCTGATTAAGTTAAAATGTTCCGTCTGATTATTTGCATCAAGTAAAATCCACACAAACTGCTGATGAAGAATGGGTGCCCGTTTGCTACAGAACCGCGAGGCAACAATTATCAGTTTTAATGTAATCTTTTGGGAGGCTGTTGTAATATGGAAAGGGTTAAGAGAACAAGTAAAGCTCCAGGCCTGCTTGCAGTTTGAATGGAAATTTGAAATGATCAATTACCTAACCACAGATCAGAGGCATAAAGAAGAGAACAGGTCAATGCAGGCAGAAGAAAACACATGGACATTTATCTGAGAAATCTAGCACCGTCCGCGGTATTCTTCTCTATTGGTTGCCGAACACTGCCCTCTATTGCACACACAATGCACTCTTTCTAGTCACCTGTAAAATTTATGGCAGATTATGAAAAGAACATTGAAAAAAAAGGCTATATCCATCAAGCAGAGAAAGCAAAATAATATGTCCCTGGAGCAAAATGTGAATTAGTATTTCAGTATAACTACATCCATAAATTAGTTAAGGACTTAACCTAAAAACATTTTTTTTATTTAATATTAATACACGGAGCACCGGACAGCAACAGAAAAAATAGCAGTACGTTACTAAACAGAATAAATGTACAACGTTCTGCATGGCAAATTACTGTACCATCACATTAGTAGTTCAAAATGGCATACAATATCCAGGAATTAAATCTGAGTAACAGAAAGAGTGAAATCTGTGGGAAAAACTGCAAAAATATCTGCAACAAATCTACTACATGTGAACAAACACACTTCCTATTAACGCATTACCGCTGGCCACCCACAGTATGTCTATAATATGAAAATTCTTATCCTTACCTGTCAATCGGTCTCTAGCGGAGCTTTTCAATTTTCGAAGCCAAATGTGCTGCATCCATTAAAAACACCTAATTATTTAGATGTCATGGTCATAACTGACCATTGAATCAAGGGATAAGATTTGTTCTCAATTTTGGCTGATGTCATAGAGAGTCAAGTAATCATATGAGCTCAACTACAGTTTCCTGCCATCACAGTACCACTGTTACAAAAACAGCAGGCTGCTAATAACCAGCTACTGCTGATGTACTTTTATGATGCATGGCACCTAGGGGTTAAAATGGACTTTTCATTGGAATTTTATAAATTAAACCTACAATTGCTGCAGTAACGCTGATTTTGGAACAGTTTTTTTGTTTTTTCCTATCTCAGCATGTTTTACTGTGAAGATTTGTGTGACAGGAGGCCATGCTCTTCTGCTCTCCTGCGCCCCATGCTCAAAGCGCAAGCAGGGACACAGCAGCTGCAAACTGTTCAGAGTGGTCACATGAGAAGAATTTCGATTCAGGAGAACACACTAAGTCAGGCTGTAGCTGAACCTCTCTGTAGGCATTTGCCTTTTGCCCCTCTATGATGCAGCCAGCATCATAGAGGAGAAAAATCAAACTCCCACATGGAAGTTCTGTTGTATATACCCAGTTGGTTGAAGGGAAAATCTGCATCTTTGTTACTAGGAGGCATAACCTTGGAATGGTGGGGCACAGAGAAAGCATAAAATGTTCCAGAATTAGTGAACAGTTGCAGTTGGAGGAGGTACCCAGTTTAAGTAAAAAAATACAGTGAAAGGTCCTCTGTGAAATGGTAAAAAAGGTTAAATTAATCAAAAGAGAGTGTCTGTATTTCAAATAAAAAGGTGTGACGTTAAGGCACATAGGTGTTTGATGATATTCCGGCATCAAGCTCTCTGATGCTCTGAAACTCCCGCCCTAAACAATCAATTTGTCTCTTGTACTCAGTCCTGTCTAGGCCAGTTACCTTGCGAGCTGTAAACTTTATGACTTTTTGCTAGCCGTTCTCTCCCCGGACGCGGAAGGTCACTGTCTCTTAGTCACTTCTGCTACAGAGCTTGCTATCCTTATACTTCAGTCTCCTCTCAGTTAGGGACACCCCAGAATGCGGCACTGCTCACCTTGGACCTTTAGATTCACTTTCTATGCACTCCAGGCCCTATCTGACAGGAAATTGGCACTTTCACTGCAACTTAGACCCTCTCACTTTGAGCTAGTCCCAACCATTAACTTCAACTGTCCCTAAGGTCAAACTACACACACTTCATATTGCTAACACCTTTAAAGCACATCACAAATCACACAATACATCATAGTTCACATTGCATTACATAACATTTTATAACAACAAATGTGTTTCTTCGAGAGGGAATGTTGTAAACATGTCCTTCTCCTTACAGGGCCAAGGAAACTTATTACAGCAGACATAAAGACATCATGCTTACAGTACTTCACTTTGAAATGTCATCAGTTCAGAAATAGCAGCAACCAGTGGGACCCAGCTACACCCATCTATAATGTGGAGAAGTCCAGCCAGAAGTGGTCTCCATGGGAGAATTGCAACAAAAAATATTGTTTTTGCCCCAAATTTTTAATTTTCACAAAAGTAATAGGAGAAAATGGACTGTACAGTCATGGCCAAAAGTTTTGAGAATGACACAAATATTATATTTTCACATGATCTGCTGCCCTCTGGTTTTTATGTGTGTTTGACAGATGTTTTTATCACAGACAGAAATATAATTGCAAACATATGAGTAACAAAAGCTTATATTGACAGTTAGAATGAGTTAATGCAGCAAGTCAATATTTGCAGTGTTGACCCTTCTTCTTCAGGACCTCTGCAATTCTCCCTGGCATGCTCTCAATCAACTTCTGGACCAAATCCTGACTGATAGCAGTCCATTCTTGCACAATCAATGCTTTCATTTTGTCAGAATTTTTAGGTTTTTGTTTGTCCACCCGTCTCTTGATGATTGACCACAAGTTCTCAATGGGATTAAGATCTGGGGAGTTTCCAGGCCATGGACCCAAAATCTCTATGTTTTGTTCCCTGAGCCATTTAGTTATCACCTTTGCTTTATGGCAAGGTGCTCCATCATGCTGGAAAAGGCATTGTTGATCGCCAAACTGCTCTTGGAGGGTTGGGAGAAGTTGCTCTTGGAGGACATTCTGGTACCATTCTTTATTCATGGCTGTGTTTTTAGGCAAGACTGTGAGAGAGCCGATTCCCTTGGCTGAGAAGCAACCCCACACATGAATGGTTTCAGGATGCTTAACAGTTGGCATGAGACAAGACTGGTGGTAGCGCTCACCTTGTCTTCTCCGAATGAGGCGTTTCCTGATGTCCCAAACAATCGAAAAGGGGATTCATCAGAGAAAATAACTTTACCCCAGTCCTCAGCAGTCCACTGCCTGTACCTTTTGCAGAATATCAGTCTGTCCATGATGTTTTTTCTGCAGAGAAGTGGCTTCTTTGCTGCCCTCCTTGAGACCAGGCCTTGCTCCAAGAGTCTCCGCCTCACAGTGCGTGCAGATGCACTCACACCTGCCTGCTGCCATTCCTGAGCAAGCTCTGCACTGCTGGTAGCCCGATCCCGCAGTTGAAACACTTTTAAGAGACAGTCCTGGCGCTTGCTGGTCTTTCTTGGGCGCCCTGGATCTTTTTTGCCAACAATTGAACGTCTCTCCTTGAAGTTCTTGATGATGCGATAGATTGTTGACTGAGGTGCAATCTTTCTAGCTGCGATACTCTTCCCTGTTAGGCCATTTTTGTGCATTGCAATGATGACTGCACGTGTTTCTTTAGAGATAACCATGGTTAACAGAAGAGAAACAATGATGCCAAGCACCAGCCTCCTTTTAAAGTGTCCAGTGGTGTCATTCTTACTTAATCATGACAGATTGATCTCCAGCCATGTCCTCATCAACACCCACACCTGTGTTAATGGAGCAATCACTGAAAAGAGGTTAGCTGGTCCTTTTAAGGCAGGGCTGCAATGATGTTGAAATGTGTTTTGGGGGATAAAGTTCATTTTCTAGGCAAATATTGACTTTGCAAGTAATTGCTGTTAAGCTGATCACTCTTTATAACATTCTGGAGTATATGCAAATTGCCATTAGAAAAAGTGAAGCAGTAGACTTTGTAAAAATTAATATTTGTGTCATTCTCAAAACTTTTGGCCATGACTGTACAATTTGTTGTGCAATTTCTGTAAAGTACACCAATACCCTATATGTGGTGGAAAACCACTGTTTGGGGGCCCGGCAGGGCTGGGAATTTGAATTTTGTAGAGACATTTTGGCAGGAATAGATTGCAGACGTCATGTCACATTTGAAGAGCCACTGACATGACAAAATTTCAGAAACCCCCACAAGTGACCCCATTTTGGAAACTACACTTCTTGAGAAATTCATCTAGGGGTGTAGTGACCATTTTTAACCCTCAGGTGATTTAAAAAAAATGGAATAACATTGGGCTGAGTAAATGAAAAATTACCATGGTTTCCACTAAAATGTTGATTTTTAATCATCAAAACGGATAATAGGACAACAATAAGAGAACAAATGAACAATACAATTTGTACACAATCTCTCCTGAGTACGCCAGGAGAATCTCAGAAGGAAAGGGGGCCATATTGGAATGCAGATTTTGCTGGAATGCTTTGAGGGTGCCATGTCACATTAGCAGAGCCCCTGACATGCCAGAAACACAGAAGCCCCCATAAGTGACCCCATTTTACAGACTACACCTCTCAATGAATTAATTTAAGGATCTAGTGATCATATTGACAACAACGGGTTGGTCACAGAATTTTACACCATTGAGCAGTGTAGAAAATATAATTACATTTTACTACAATTTTGTTTTCGCCACAGATTTGACATTTTCACACAAGAAATGGGTAACACGGCACCAAAATTTAACACCATATCTGCTGAATGTGGCAATACCCTATACATTGTTGTACAGTACTGCTTAGCCACAACGCGAGACTTGGGAAGGGAGGAGCGCTATTTGACTCTTGGAGAACACATTTTTGTAGAATAATTTGCAAACTCCATATACAGAGCCCCTAAGTGCCAGAAGAGCAGAATCCCATGACCCCACTTTGGAAATTATACTCCTTTGGGATTTTATCTACAAGTGTAGTGACAATTTTGACTCTGGATATTTTCCAGAAATAAGCAGCAATGGATGTTGCTGAATGAAAATTGCAAATCTGTCATTGTAGTACCCAGTAAGTTGTAGTGCACAGTACATTGTAGTGACCAGCTCATGCTTCTGGAGACATGCATCTCGTAAATTAAGTGGGCTCTCATTGCTACAGAACTGCCAAACATGTGGACGCTAAATGTGGTCCAGGCACACTGTGGAGGGTGGCATTTGGATTTGGGAGCTCAGATTTTGCTGGATTTATTTTCAAGGGAGTCACAGCAATTTTTCAGAGCCTTTGTGCTACTAGTAACATGGAAACCCCTATATTTTTATTGACAAATGAAAGTCCTAAGTGGGTACTTGTTTTATTTGTGGATTCATTTGAAGCTTTTATTGGGAACATTTTACATAAAATTTTGGATCACATTTATCCTGCGCTCTATGCTGAGCATTTACATCAGTTTTTATCTAAATATCCAAATAACGTGATTCTAAACTATTTATATGTGCATGAAGCTCTTTCAAAAGACAAGACCAGCATACCTTCACATGGTCAGCCCGTAACTCCGTTACTGAGAAATAAAGTAGATTTTTTTTATATGTATCTTTAGTTATGAGGCCTCTGTCACTCCAGCTCTATACCCCGCCCAGCTGCCTCCTTTTGCTTGACTGATAGCCTCTAAGCTGTGTGACTTAATGCAAGGAAGCCATCAGGCAAGCAGGTTGAGTCTGCACTGCGCAGGGAACGCTGATTTCTCAGTTCGGGAGAAATGGATTCGCCATGTAAAGGTATTGCTGGATTTGGCTTTGAAAGAGCTACTTGCACATATAAATATTTGGGGTGAGAACTCCTGCTGACAGATTCCCTTTAGAGATAAACAAAGTCACTAAATGATGTGGAAATTGTCGTTCCATTGCACTGAACAATCTCATCACTCTCACAGGATGGGGCAATGCATCACACAGAGAATAGTTGCGAATTCCCATGTGCAAAATGTATGTACATTATATAGGAGTCGAGGAGCCTCCAGAGAGCATGGACATTTCAAGAGTCAGAACTTGAAAAGCCTCATATTCAGGTCAACTAAATAAAAATCTTACACTTTGGGGCAATGTCACATATACACTTTTTAACATGTGACATGAGGTGCGACTTCAAGGGTTAATCTAGCTCCTCTCACCCAATCTTGTCCTCAACATCCATTACAGGATGCAACATGTGCATAAAGTACTCTCCAACACAGTCAATACTAGATCGCTCAGTGCCTATAGGCTGCCGTGGGTATCGGCAGCACGAGTCCTGTTCACACAGGATGATCCACGCACCGTCGAGAATGGTGATTATTTTCGCACTATGGAAACGATTTCACCAGATGAACCAGCATTTTGCTTGTTCACTGAGTGATCGGCAGCCTGTTGACACAGCAAGATTTTGCGGTGTAAATGCAACTTATCAGTTAGGACCAGCAGCATGATTAGCTGGTTTGAACTCTAATGCTGCTGCAGTATCGCAGATCAGTGACTCAAGCTGGCCAGATTGTGTGCTCCAGCCGGCTTTTCATCAATGTTTATAGTGCACTACTAAAAAGATCCAATAAGCACTGTGCAAGCTCAGCCACTCTTCTAGACTGAAGCAGTGGACAGTAACATGGTGTCCTGGATAGTGTACCTAGTCATGTGAGCAGCTGTCTCCTGATTCTGGAGGAGTTGCTCACTCACCACTAGTTTTCCTGTCTGGCAGA
This sequence comes from Oophaga pumilio, assembly GCA_009801035.1. NCBI lineage: Eukaryota > Metazoa > Chordata > Amphibia > Anura > Dendrobatidae > Oophaga > Oophaga pumilio. The sequence continues at coordinate 38,564 of VIAB01019447.1, read as the reverse complement.
GACTGGTGTTATTGCCCACAGTCACTGCCAGACCCTCCCCCTCCTGCTCCAGCCTCCCTGAGCTGCACACAGTACAGGCAGCAGGGGAATAACTTGACTGATTGGACTAACCAGGATGGAAAATCCTTCCACATAGGTGAGTATAACGTGCTGTGTGCATCCATCCTTCCCTCATCCGTCCCTCCATCATCGATCCACCTCATATCCATCCATCCCTCCCTCATCCTTCCATCCATACACACATCACTTTAGATTGAGATTTAGCAGCTGAAGTGTATTATGTGGTATATATATATATACACACATGATACACTTTATTGATCCCGGGGGGAAATTACAGTATTACAG